>DF362801.1:0-25484 GCA_000787875.1 Solanum virginianum
GGTCTGTGGATACATACACGTGTGGGTGGTGCTAAATTTGTATGATTAGCTATGTATTCTGAAAAAAAAATTGAACATCTGCTTGTAGTTTGTTGTTCGAAAGTTTGGTTTGAAATTTGCGTCTGGTGCCCAACTCGGGCACTAGTCACGGTCCACGGGGTTGGGTCGTGACACTATTGTAGTAAAATTTCAACAAGATGTCATTCTCCATTCTATCCCCAACAACATATAATCACTCCCTAAACAAAACTCAACAGTTCAACATCTTATTTCAAACGATTTTTCAACATATTCAACACAACATTTGACTCCTAAAACACCTAGACATGGGATACAACATTAACAGTCATACCAAGAACACACAAAATGGAGAGTGATCATAACTTTAATAGTGTAGCAATATGAAAGGAAAATTAAACACTTAGGATTCACCACTGTCAAGCCATTTTCATGGAAGCACACACAGTTCCATTGATGAAGGAAAATGGAGAAGGAATAGGATAGACAAACCTCTGAGTGAAGAACCAAAAAGGATGAAAAAGAAGGAACATGGGGTTTTCATGAAGAGTTTGTAAGAGCACAAATTTTAAAAACCTGTTTACCTCACTTTATTTTTGTTCAGGTCCATGTTTTTCTTTTTCTGGAAATTGAAGACAAAGTCAAAAATGACTTGTCTTTTCATTCAACTGCACCTATCATGCCCCATCACTAATTGTACATTTCACATTCGCGGACCTAGACCACCTTCGCAGAGCTTTGCTAAGTGCCAATCCTAGGCCAACTTTTCATAACTTTGGGCTATTACAAGCCTATTTGGGCAATCCAACATTCATTGTTGGGCGATGCTTGGGCCCCAGAGTGTGCTCAAAGTAGCCCATAGCCCATGTTTATCCTTTTCTAGTTTTTGTTGGTATTTCCACCCATTTTTTCAACTCCAAACATCTTGGAACTTCAAAACCACTACCAAAGAATTGAAAATTGTGAGGGTTAGCTAAAAATCAAAAATTAAAATCAAGAAGATATTCTAAATTTTCAAAAATGAAAAAATTTATTAAAATATGAAAAAAAAATTATTCACCACCATTTTTTTATTCCACTTTGAGGCAATGAATATTCTCCCCAATTTCAAGATAATTTTCTATTTAACAACTTGGGGATGGTGATGAGAGACAATCAACATTTTTTACCGATCTCTCCACTTTTTGGACTTGAATTATCTATTCAACTTAACATAAACTTTCCTTTTTGGCTCCTTGGGTAGACATGGGAGTGTCAAGAGGCCATATTCGAATTATTCTCCACATTCTTGGGCATCCTAATAGGCAACACTCCCAACTTCCAATGAACTAAAGTTGCCCTTTATGATTTCCTCGGCTTTTTCTTGCAACATTAGTATCATCTCCTCAACCTTGGCCTCTTCAATGATTATTGGTCTTGATGATATGCATTGGCCCCATACCCTTTCTACATGAAGCACCACTCTTTCTTCGTGAGACTCCAATTCGTGGTTGATCACCATTGAACCAGGAACCTTACTTACTCTATTGCTTAGTTTCAAGTCAAGCTCCAAAACATCAACTTCCCATAACAAGAAAGCGCTTGAGATTATCCTTTATTTTGAGAAATTAGTGCTTTGAAACGACCCCAAAAAGTGCCTGAAAACGTGCCTTAGAAGTGCCCCGAATCTTGGTTTCTATATATCTGAAAATTCATTTGTTATTTCAAAAATCCGACTTCATATTCTTGTTTAAGGGTTCAAATTGAGTGGGAAATGGGTCTACCTCGAATTTTAGAGTAACCGTATCAAAATCCAAAATCACAAAATATGCTATTTAAGAGGGTTAATTTTGACGGACCATATCTCTTAGTAAACAAAGAGCTAGGTAGCCCACGACCTATCAACTGAAATCCCTTTGAAGTATCCTTCCAACGCACTTCGTTTCACCTCATTCTAAGTTCTGATGAAGGATTTATGCGCATTTTTGTAAAACTCATTCGTGCAGAAAATGCTAATTCGCGATGGCGACGCGCCCCTATGTTTTTGGTGCCTATTTTCATTTTTTTCGGTCCAAGACATGTAAGTCTTAGGCCTAAGGGTTCCCACACTTGGAAATATATATACTTAGCCTTATTTCATCCTCATATCATTTTAAACATTCCCCAAACTCACTCAAACATTTAGACTCATATTTTATCGTAAATTCAAGTCCTAAACTAAAGACCAATCTCAAGGATTTCTTCAAGGATCTCACTCAAGCTTCAAATCTCCATTAAAGTCTTCTTCAAGAACTTCACAAAAGCTAAGGTATGTGGTGATGAACCATTGATTCCTTCCACCCATGGTGCCAAAACCCTCTTTTACTTAATATTGCATGATTTAAAGTGGTTTTACATGCAGGTCTTGAATATTGATAAATTTACTGTACAATTATTTTATTTTATGAAAGTATAGTGGTTTTAGCATATTTTAAGATCCAAATCTTGGATCTAATGTTGGATTTGATGCGGGGTTTTGATATAAATGTCTTGGAGGTGTTGCAAGGTGTTCATTAAATGTTTTACCACTGATTTTCCTACATAATTTCATCTCTAAGTTGCATGCTCTTTTACCCCCATTACACATCCCAAGGTGTTTGATAAAATGTCCGGTTATGGTTTCTTGAGGAATTGAAGTTCCAAAGCATGAGATATGATATAAATGATGTTATGATGATTATATGATGATGAAATAATGATTAAATGTGCTTAGGAACATGATTATCCCTATATGAGGTATTGCATTAGACCTTATGATGAATCCTATATAAAGTGTTGCATAGACCATGCCCAACCCAGGGGTAAAGAGCCGGGTAATCGGATGGGGGTTTATACTTATTCACTAGGGTGATGGGTGGGATCATCACTAATTGAGTTGGGGTTTATACTCATTCACTAGGGTGATGGGTGCGATCATCACCAACCGGATTGGGGTTTATACTTATTCACTAGGGTGATGGGTGCGATCATTGCCCATCTAAATGGGGAGTTTATTTCTCATTCACTAGGGTGATGGTAGCGATCATGAATAACCTACCGAGGGCTTTGTACCTTGGAGAGCTAGCTTGATCTCATCTTCACATATGAGCATAATTTACTTAGCATGTTTTACTTATACATTGATAGCCTATGGTGTTAGAACACTCTAAGGGTGTTAGAACTACTTAGTGTTATGGTCGGTGCTCTAGATAGCCTAGTGTGTGTGGATAATGGTGGTAAAGAGATGCCTAGTAGAGTCCATGGGTCGGCTAGATAGGGAGTTAGGTTGAAGGAAGTTTAGAATGGTAGTATAGGGTTCTTAATGTTTCCAAATCTTTTTGGGATAAGAGGACTAGATTAGGCAATGCCTTTTATCCTCCTTATTAGAGTTTGAAGTTTTGGGTGAGAAGATGATAGAGTGGAGGTTGTCTCCCAAGGGGGAGATGGTGGTTATGGTACCAAGTTAGTTAGGTGTATTTAAGGTTGACAATTGAGCTGAGGATTATGAGTCCTTATAGAGTGTAGAGGGAGGTTAGTAAGGTTGCATAAGTTTGGGAATTGCCTACGGATGTAGATATGGTTCGTCCGGTTCTTCATGCATCTAAGTGGATGCGATGTGTTGATGACTTTAGTGTTATAGAACACTTTGAGGTTGTGGGTGTTAAGGAGGGTAAGTTGGCTTAGGAAAAGGTCCCTATGGGGGGGTTGGTGCGATGTGTTGATGACTTTAGTGTTATAGAACACTTTGAGGTTGTGGGTGTTAAGGAGGGTAAGTTGGCTTAGGAAAAGGTCCCTATGGGGGTGTTGGATGGATGAGTGGAGAAAGTTGATTGATAATGATGTAGTGCCTTTCAAGGCCCTTTGGGAAGAGTCATCTATTCGTATGTGTCTCTCTGAGAGCCAGAGCGGGCATGGAGGAGATATCCATATCTCTTTCACTCTATTCAAGCTTATGATATCACGTCAAGTCCCTTTTATGATTTCAATTCTTGCATTTCAGCCCCTATGTCATTCATATGCATTCATGGTTAAGTTGACAAGTTTATGATGATTTTAAACTTATGTTGAGATTTTGAAAATAGTGTTTTAAACTTAATATTGAATTTTTGTTAGGGATGATTTGTTCATGATTATTCTTGTCTTGTATGTCCCATGTTCCCAAGGGGGAGATATTGAAATGACCCCAAAAAGTGCCCGAAAATGTGCCTCGAAAGTGCCCGAAATTTTATTTTCCATATATCTAAAAATCTGTTTGTTATTTTGAAAATTCGACTTTATATTCTTGTTTAGGGGGTCAAATTGAGTGGGTTATGGGTCTAGCCCGAATTTTAGAGCAATCGTATCAAAATCCAAAAATTGCAAAATATGCTAATTAGGAGGGTCAACTTTGAAGGGGCATATCTCTTAGCATACAAAGAAATCGATGTCCCACAACCTGTCAATGGAAGGCCCTTTGAATTAGCTTTCTAATGTGCATGACTTTACCTTATTTTGAGTTCAGATGAAGGATTTATGCCCGTTTTTGTAAACCTCATTTTTGCAGAAAATGCTGATTCCAGTGGGGTTTTCGCACCGTCTCCGTGACGCGTCCCTGTATTTTTTGTGCCTGTTTTCATTTTTTTGGTCCAATACATGTAAGTCTTGGGCCTAAAGGTTCCCACACTTGTAAATACATATACTTAGCCTTATTTCACCCTCATATCATCCTAAACATTCCCCAAAACTCACTCAAACATTTTGAATTCATATTTCGCCCTAAATTGAACTCCCAAACTCAAGACCAATCTCAAGGATTTCTTTAAGGATCTCACTCAAGCTTTAAATCTACATTAAATTCTTCTTCAAGAGCTTCACAAAAGTTAAGGTATGTGGTGTTGAACCATTGGGTCCTTCCACACATGGTGCCTAAACCCTGTTTTACTTAACAATGCATGATTTAAAGTTGATTTTACATGTGGGTCATGACTCATAAGCCATGGTGCCTAAACCCTCTTTTACTTAATATTGCATGATTTAAAGTGGTTTTACATATGGGTCTTAAATATTGAGAAATTTACTATATAGTGATTTTAGTTTATGAAAGTATGGTGGTTTTAGCATGTTTTGAGCTTCAAATCTTGGATCTAATTTTGGATTTAATGAGGGGTTTTGATATGAATGTCTTCGGGGGTGTTGCAAGGTGTGGATTAAAGGTTTTACCACTGATTTTCCTGCATGATTTTATCTCTAAATTGCATGCTCTTTTACCCTTGTTACACACCCCCAAGGTGTTTGATAAAATATCAGGTTATGGTTTCTTGAGGAATTGAAGGTCTAAAGTATAAGATATGATATGAATGATGTTATGATGATTATATGATGGTGAAATGATGATGAAATGAGCTTATGAACATGATTATCCCTATATGAGGTATTGCATTAGAGCTTATGATGACTCTTATATAAAGTGTTGCATAGACCATGCCAACCTGGGGGAAAGAGCAGGGTAATCAGATGTGGGTTCATACTCATTTACTAGGGTGATGGTTGTGATCATCACCAATCGGATGGGGGTTTATACTCATTCACTAGGGTGATGGGTGCGATCATCACCAACTGGATAGGGGTTTATACTCATTCACTAGTGTGATGGGTATGATCATCACCAACCTAAATGAGGGTTTGATGGGTGCGATCATGACCAACCTACAAAGGGGTTTGTACCCTCGAGAGCTAGGTTGGTCTCATCTTCACATATGAGCATGATTTACTTAGCATATTTTACTTATGCATTGATCATACATGTCATCTTGCTATAGTATGTCTATTGCCTATCGTCTTGCATTTTGGATTGTGATACCTATCTATTGTTGCATTGCATACCACATACTTAGTATATTTAAACGTACTAACACATACTCTTGCCTCATGTAGGGACCAAAGCTCCTATTAATTCTTCTTGTGGCTAGATGAATTGTTCAAGTTAGCCTTTGTGAGTCCTCTATTCCGGGGACAAGGACCATTCTCTTACACTATGTATCAAGACTCTCTTAACTTTATTGGATACTTATGACTATGAGGGTGAGCTCAGTTGTATGTCTTGGCCCCCGCCATTATCGATGTAATAGAGGTGTTATTGGACAAAGCTATGTATTTATGATATGAGTTGATTTATATATCTCTTGACTCTATGTTACAATAAGTTCTCCCTTAGTCACTCTTGCCCTTACTTTTATTATGTATGTATTATTATGTTTCCTCGACCAAGGATGTTAATGATATACTATGAGGCTTGTTGGGGTTTCTTCGAGTTCCTCATTTGCTGGTCACATCTAGGCCCTAGGCTTGGGTCGTGACATACTTTTGAGCTAATTCATTGGCAAGTCTTAGGCTCAAGTCCATGAGCCAATCTTGAGTCACAACAATTCATCCCCATTCATATTCTCAACACCATTTTGTCCACCACGAAATGCAACACTTCGAAGGAGGTAGAAAAAGGCATGTAATCATCAAGTAAGTTTTCATTATAATTAGTCATTAACAAAAAGGAAAAACAAAGATAATAAAAAGAAGTACTCACTAATCAAATCAAAAAGGGTAAACTATAAGTCCTAGATCAACTCAATACGCCTATTGTTCCGTGGCAACAACACCATTTTTTTATATTGCTCAACCTGGCTACTCAAGGACGTAGGGGCGGTCATCATCAGCATAGTAATCTAAATTTCGAGGTTGGGGTTGAATTCCACAGGGAACAATGTGTCAACAATTGAGTATAGAAAGGACAAATAGCTACTAACTTTTGATTCAACATGTGAATACTAAGAAAGAATTCTAACTAAATGGTGGGAAGAATCAGGTAACATTTACTTCTAAAGGACAGTCGGGGTAAGAATTGATCAAATGTATGGATTTAGACTATGGAAAATGTTAAAAATGTAAAGTATATTGATTCCAAGCATTTTTAGCCAAGAGACCTCCCCATGGGCACCTCCACTAGCAGTGGTCCTTTCTGTTGTTCATGAAGGAGGCTTATGCGAAGGGCCTAGCTAGTGCTCCCTCTGTTTTGGCTAACGAAACCACCATGGCCACTTGTACAGTCCGTACAAGCTCTCATGGCCTGTGGTGGTGCTTTCATAAAGATGGCTAGCGAAATTTTAGCAAAGTATCAAATCCCCATCGGGGAACTTGGACCTTCATACATGATGAGTAGTGGAAATATGACTCTTCTAACACTTTAAAGGAAGGATTTTTGCACATTCTCAACCTAATTTGTTATTTTTATGTGTGTTTTTTTTATTTTTGAGGAAAAATGGTGAAGGCATGGATAAATGGATGAACTACAGGAAAAGGAACGAAAAACGCTTAAGTATGGGCGCAAGAAGGTCTCCACGACCCATGTAGCCTCACACAAATTGTGAGAGGCCACGTGGATGAGGCCCTAGGCGATAGGAGCAAAAAATGGAACCAAGTGAGGAACATGGGTGCCCACACAGCTCGTGTACTATCACACGATCTGCGAGGCTCACCATGGCCTAACACTTAGTGGCAAATGACAATGACAAGGAGCTAAAAGAAGAAGCTGGAGATATTTGCCTAAGGCATGACCAACAATACCCTTCATGAACCATGGGACTTGACACGGTCCATGCCACGCCTCATCAATGTGACGCTAAAAGAGCCATTACCAACGAAAATTGAAGAATTCACACAAGTGGCATGAGATAGGGCCCGTCATAGGTCGTGTGACCAACCACGGACTATGACGTAGGGCATGAGGATGATGTGATTAGCAAAACATTAAAGGAGATAGAGATGGTCCATTTCACGGGCCGTTAACATCCACATAGTTCGTGTCCCTACACGTGGAGCAGCAGCGAGGAGTGAAGTTTTTGAAGGCCAAGTATGAGTTCATGGACTATTTCACTGTCTGTCTAACATCTCACGGGCCGTGTAATGGCCTGTATCCATGCCGAAATTAGTTTTCCTATTTTAAATCAAATTAGGTTTTCCTTGTATATAAATATTATTATTATTCCATTTTTACTGAGTCTTGGACGCTTGGAGACAGACAACACTAGCGAACACTATTTTGCTTGAAATTTCATTCAACTTTGTGGATTTCAATTATCTTATTCAAGATTGTAATCCGTGGATTCACTAATTCTTCAATAGTAAGTTCTTTGTTATTAATACTTTATATCATTGAGGGTTATCTTTCTTGAATATACTAGGTTAAACCCACAACTAGGTTTGTAGGAACCATGACAAATCAGTAAGATTGACGAATATGGGGTAAATGAAAGGATTGGTTGGCATATATATTCTACTATTCTTCACTTTAACATCTACCTTAATGATTCGACGCGTTAGGGTAAGCCTTTATTCAGTACATGCCCAGAAGGGGTAGAGTGACTAGCAAAAGAGTTTTATGATAGAAAATCAAGCTTTTTAACCTAGTCTGAGTACTCAAGACCGAAAGGTGAGAGTATTCTGGGGTCGATAACAAGGGTTAGTATATATATGTTTTGAGACTGAGAGGTGATGAATGAAAATATCTAAGGACCAAAAGGTGAATTAGGTGTTACGTAACTTGTTAGATCTTGTATACGTGCTCATGAATTAGTTTACCGCATAGATTCAGCTATCACATAAGATGTCATGGGAACACAATCTTAGCTTCACAGTCAGTTAAAATCCAATAGTCTTTCTACTCATTTGTTATTTTACTTTAGAAGTTTAGTTTACAAAACCAAAACACTCATTTACTTTATGTACTTTTGTTTCTGTAATAGATATTATATTTGAAAATGGTGCTAATAGATTTATTCCCATACATTTCCTGTGGAATTGACCTCAACTCTAGTTGAATTCTATATTTGATCGACGACTGCTTTACTATTTCTTTTGGATTGTAAATTTGAGTATATCAGTACGAGTGCTTTTCATGGACCGTATAGCCTTGCACGGACCATATGGCTTTAATGGGAGTAGTCTTGATAATCTTTCTAAGTATGATAGTACCATCTCGACAATGAGGCACCCTCTACGAACACTTGTATGGTTCGTGGAGCTTTGTATGGCTTGTGAAGAGCTTTTATGAAGATAATTAAGTGACCTTTCAAAGTCTGTTCAATTGGGGTTGGTCCTTTAACTTAATAAATCAGTTCCATGCTTTCCATCCACCTCCATACCTATATGAAACTTAAGTTCTCATTCACTTAGTTAAACTCATTCTGAATTCTCTTTTCAAGCTCTAATCAGAAGATCTCCATAAAAATGTCAAGCCTAATATAAATTCACTTTCAAGACTTTATTAAAAGCTTATTTATGTGGTTTATGGTCATCATGGGTCTCCTTCATCAAGCCAAGCTCAAAGGAATTCCATTGGCGAAACTTTTCACATTAACCGATAAAGAGTCAACTTTAAATAGTCATATCTTCTTGTACAAAAAGTCTTGGTGGCCTACAACTTACAGAATTGAAGCTCTTTGAATTAGCTTTCAGACAGATCTAGTTTCACCCAATTCTCAATTAAGATTAAGAAGGTATACCTATTTTTGTAGAATCTATTGGTGTTGGGATAGTGAGCTTTCACGAACCATGAAAAGCTTCATGACCCACGAGGCCATTTGTGGTTTTTGATAAAATTCTGAGGCTCATTTTATTGAGGTATCATCGATAGTTTGTCTGATATCTAAGGCTTTTTAATACCTTTATAAGCCCCTCCCCCATTTACACTCCTAAACATCTCTTATACTAATTCTAACCTATCATTCTAGCTTTACAGTTAATTCATTTGATTACCCTTAAGACTTTCTCTCCAAGTCACTCATTGGAAGGATTAAAGCTTGGATTAAAAGAGGGCTTTAAATTCAAATCAATTCCATCCTAATTCTTTTATTTATCTATGCTATGTGGGATTGATTCATGATCCCTTTCAATAATGAAGATCTCTAACACTTCTTACTTCTTAATTATGACTTTTAAGCTACGTTAAATATAGATCTTCTAAATTAGCATTGATTTTATCAAATTGAGATATGGGTTATGTGTAATTGATGTTTTTAAAGTTATTTAATCCCTATTATGTAGAATTGCATGATATTATGAAGGTTTGAATATCCATGTCCCTTCAAATATTGAACCTGTGCATGAATTATTTCAAATATGCTTTAATTGATGATTTCTTCATGCATTTACTATGATTTCACTATATTATAATTATTTAACTATGAATTCCTAGTACCCATGCTACTCATCAATTCCCCATTACATATACATGCATGAACATTGATTTTCATGAATTTTACGATGTGGCTTAAGACCCAATTATGATTATGGCTATGTTTTCAAGACAAGTATGATTGTGAAATGTCATAATGTCTATGTTATGGCTCTTTGAGAAATTATGGGTATCTACACCACTATGTAAAAGTATCAAGGAGCTATTACTATGCATAAAAGTATGACATGAAGTATGATTTGGCGTTTTAGCCCAAGTATGCATAATTATAAAGTATGTTTGGCTTTTAAGTCTAAGTATGCATGAAAATAATTTGCAAGACCTATGCCACTTTTCAAGCACGTACATATATATGTATTCACGTGGGTTGTTGACTTAGCCTCGAATGGGATTGGAGGTCGGGGATAGACCTAAAGGATCCTTATGTATAGTCTCATTTATGATAATTGTGTGCCTAGCATAGCTTTATATTTATACCCCTTTATGGGATGATTATGACATGGATCTACCTTTGGCAAATAGGTCACCTCTTTATCCATTGTGGGGAAGATAACTAAGTTCCAAGTTATAGCTCACTTGGTGTTATGTCAGTTGAGGTCATAACCCCACTGTGTATATAGCATTTTTGCATTCATGCATAATTGATTTCATGGCATATTGATATATTATTCTTTCTTATATGCTTTCTTCTATAATATGTGTCCTTGTCATCTAACATTGAAATGCAAGTTAAATGAGCTCATATGCATTGCATGCCTGCATACTTAGTATATTCAAATGTACTAACACATACTCTTTTTCCAACAAGATCTAACCATGTAGGGCTCGGGGACTATCTTCCTCTACCTCTTGATGGTTAAGTTAGATTGTGAGCTTCCTAGTGGTGAGTCCTTTACTCCAAGGAGAAGACCCACCTTCTATCTACCTATTATGTTATATTCACTTATGTCTTTACTTTGAGGGTAAGCTTGGGATCTGTCTTGGCTCCTGTTCTATTTTATAAAATTCAGGCACTATTGGACATCATGTAAACTCCATGTACGAGCTTGTTCATTCTATTTTCTTATTGAGACTATGATTATGTCTATCTTATGTTGTTAATGTTATGATGATATGTTCATGATGAGATATGCAAATGTGAAAAGTCCTATGCCCTTTCTATCCCTATAGTGTGAGTCATACTTACCCCTTCCCCCACCCTTTAGTTCAAATATGCTATATGAATCCATGCAAATCTATATCCCTATGACATACTCATAGCATGAGTCATACTTACCCGCTCCCTACAACCATGTGCTTGGTTGGTGCTCTCAGGTTCCCATTTACTGTGTCACTCCTCGGCCCTAGGCCCGAGTCGTGACAGAGATGGTATCAGAGTACTAGGTTTATAAATAGTCCTTGGAGTTCAATATGATATGTCAAGTAGAGTCTTATTCCTAGGTGTGAAGCATACCACCTCAATGGTTAAGAGGCTACAAGGCATTTTAAGAAATGTTTCACTTTTTCGTGATTAATATTGTGCCATGAAATGTGTCTTAAGGCTTCCTATCTCCACCCCTCCCTACCGAAAAAGGAGAGTTACTTTGGGACCATAATGTAATCGGGACAAGGAAGATGTTGTAGTTGATCATATAGATAAGGTCATAAGAGAATTGGTGAGAGATGTGCACCATTTGGCCAAATTGAGGGTTGGGTTATGTGAATCTATAATGGTGGTGTACATGTTCAAAATGGGGCTAGATCTTCTGTGGTTGTTAATGTCAAGGCAAAAGAAGACTTGGAACCATCATTCGTTGAGTGGAAGAGGTTAGTTGTCAAAAATAGGATAGAGATTTTTCCCCAAGGGGTTGAAGGTATACTTTGATGTCAAGATCGATTGTGTGTTCCAGCTGTGGATGGCCTTAGGGAGGTTACTATTGATGTCACCCAAGATATGTCACCCAAGATACACCTTTTTGGAGGTTTAAGTGGTCATTGTAAAGATATATAACCTAACCAAGGTTAGGGTTAAACCTACTGGGAATATGGTTAGAATTGGAGTAATAGCATGCAAGTCGATGAATTAACCTACTTGTCTCATGAAATGGGGGTCTTGTAGTTACAAGAAAATAAACCTAAACTAGAATTAAGTGTTGTGAAACCAGTGATAGAAGTAACTATGATATTGTGTTCCCCATGATTCCTTAATGCAGTATTACTAGGTAATCGTAATGTTTTTTAGTGTGTAGCATGCAGAACAATAAGTTAAGTTCACCAAACCCTTTGATCCAGGCGAGAGGTAAATTTCACTACTTGATTTGATCTATCTCTAGACCCCACTTGTAGAATTCCACTGGTTATGTTGTTGTTATTGTTATTTTGACCTATCTCCATAGTGTGACATTAACCCTTACCTATTCTTTCAGTACAACCTCCCCTTGATCCATCTCATTAGATTAGACAAGAGAGACCATATCGAATCCTGTTAATTAGTCTCTTTTCCCATTGATTACTACCTTGACCAAGTTAGTAACAACTAGGCAAGTGCTAATGTTGGACACCATTAAAAAATAATTAAAAAAAGAGAATTAATTAATACATTCATGCACACTTTCCAAGAATTATAGATTTATTCAATTTTACCTTGTTAGTTCTTCAGGATTCCACAATCCTAGTTATAGATTTAGTTGTACATAATAATTGTAGATGGAAGAATCATGATGTAGAATAACATAACTAAGCACTTACAATGATGAAATTAAGAACATGAAATCCTAAATTCTTCATTAGAAATCACAAAATAATGTTTTTGATGTAAAAAACACAAAGTATGGAGTCACAATGGTATTTCTCAGTTCTCTTGTGCGTCTCCCTACCAAAAATACCTAAAAAACCTATTTATAATAATTAAAATACAAGTCCAAAATGAAATAGGAAAACTAGATTCGGCAAGCTCTACAATCTAGGTTACAGGCCATACAAAGTACCATGGCCCGTACCTAGGCTTCAAACTCTTCATTCATCAAAATCTGACTTCACTTTTATAAGACCTTTCTATGGGTCGTTTTAGACTTACGACCAATACAGGGCTTTGTCTGACAACTTTCCAGAAACTCCTCCAAATATTTTCATCAAGGCATGAAACAAATCCATGACTCATACATCTTTCTACATCTCGTTTGACTGTTCATGGATGCAACTTCATAAAATAGGCCCTTCACTGGATCTCAACCACAAAACCTATCTACGGCTCGTGGAATTATCCATGGTCCGCAGAGTGGCTCATATTTCCTTAAAAACTTAGCATCAACAACACTTTTCAAAAAATCATGCCAAATCTTGTAATACTAAAAAACATAAAAACACATCAGACATACTAACATCACTTTAAGAACACACAAATTTCCAAGTTTCAAGCATCAAAAGTGTTTATTTTGACAGCACATTAACACCCTCAACTTAGAACTGTCTCTTGTCCTCAGGTGACAAACTTAGTCTGCAAATGTGAAAAGTCCTATGCCCTTTCTATCCCTATAGTGTGAGTCATACTTACCCCTTCCCCCACCCTTTAGTTCAAATATGCTATATATATAAGCAGTATAACAACATGCATACCTCAATCTAATGGCATGCATCATCTCTAAATCAAGGACTGGTACCCACACTATTTACTAGTGCATATCAAATAGTCATCAAACAAACCAATGCAGATCAATACATGTGACAATGCAACTATGACAAGCAAGGTAACTACAGATAAGCAATAATAACTAAAATAGCCTAGAATCAATAGTGTAATGCAAGTGCCCTCACAGAATGAAGTCCCATATCCCAGTCATGACAGTATTTTTGGATTAAATACATGGGACTAAACAAAATCACTCACAATCACAATAGATATTCAAACACCGTGTTAAACTCCATATGATTGCCCCTATACTTATAACTATGACCTTCAACTACTTGGACTAGGATCACTACAAGATTTTTTTGGCTTGTAAGGTAGGCTCAAGGGGCTTTGGTACGATGTTTTGGAAACATAGTGACTAATGACCCTCCTTGACACTACATTATTCTACACTTTTGCACTACCAAGACTATTATTCTTCAACTCATTATCCCTTTTTTCCTATTTCAAGCTTTTTTGAGTGCCGTACTCTCATTTTTAGCTCATTGCCTCTTATTTTCACATTCTTTTTCCTTTTTAGCTCACTGTTTAGACATCTATTCCTTTTTCTTGCACCCATAGTACATTTTTCCTCACTTTTTCATGTATCACTAGTTTCCACCCCATTTAGTGTGATTTTCCAACACACGCCAGCCACAACATAGGCTTTTGGCCTGAGTTGAGGTGCACAATATCCAACCATAAACTAGGGCCACTTTTGGTAGCCACCCTCAACTTAAGTTTTTTTCCTTAATCAATGCACAATATTCAAGGAAGGATCAAGGCCAAATTTAGGATTTTGCATTTAACAAGGCTAGGTTACTTAGGTGTTTACAAAAAAAAGGTACATGCAAAGCTCAAACCTTGTGATTAAGGGATATATTAAGCATTTTTGTTTGTCATTTAGGTCAAGTGGACTAACATGAACAGTGGCCTAAGATCCTTTAACCAGCTAACCTACAGTGTAAGTTAAAGTAATAAGGCAAGTTCTGAATTGAAGCACACTATAAGAATTAACAAATAAGCTCACACACATTTGGTACTGATTACACTATCAACACAGACTCTCAGATCATGCTTTTCATCAAAATTAAACCTCACTTACCAGAATAAGAACTGTCAATCATTGATTTCACATGGTTTTTTTAATCAAAACTACCTAACACAAAATTTTGATGGGTATCATTTTTCTACTAACATATGCCATAGTCTTTAGTACTATATGCTACTAATATTACTTACACATCCTAAACATGTTAGTTCAACAGATAATAAATGTCCTTAGGGAAAGAACACAGGCAACAAAATCCCTAGGACTCAAAATTTTGGATAGTTATAGGCCTTAGTTACTCAAACTTCACCGAGGCCTATAACTACCCATAACACCCTCCTCAAAAGAAGTTTGCATTTTCCTTAATGTACAAAATATAACAATATCAAAGCATAGGGGTTAAAAAAATGTACCTGGGTGCCTAAGTGCCAGTCCCTGACTATGTTGGACCACTGTCAACCTACTTGGTGGTCTCCTCAGTAGTAGCAGTATGTTCAAAGGGTTCACACCCCTTAATCTCTCTTGTTCACGTGCCTATCATGCCTTCTCATCTAGCAGGAAGCGAAGTCTCACGACCTCAAGATGTTCCTCCATTATCGTCTCCACCACTTGCTTTGCAGCATCTGGATCATCAGTGTGAGGCCACTTTTCGAGAGAGGGTAGTCGTGTATCCTCAATGTAAAATAGATCAACAACAACCTTATTAGGATCAGACAAAGGAAACACTAGTAGTGTTGATGCTACTGCCCTCATCTCGGATCGAATTTGATGGATCTCCGTCTGAATGGCTGGTAAGTCCACAAATTGGGATGAACTAAGGCTCTGCTCCACTCGCCCTTAAAACACATCAATATAGCTATGTACTAGTGCAAGCCTCTCCTAAATAGTAGGCAAATAGTGCATCTATATACGTATCTCAACCATTGAGATGGCATGGCAAACCCAAGGCCTAATCTATTATAACAATTGAGTTAACTGGCACTGAGTGTGTGCCTATCTTTGCGTCAGGGCCTGAATAGATGTTGTTATCACATATACCATGCCAATAAGTGAAGACTGAGTGGCCACAGCCTCTGGTGCAGTAGTTATAGTAGTAGTGGATCCTCCGTCTCTATCAGCCTCGGTCTGTTGAGGCCCCTCAGTAGTGTCATGACCAAGACATTAGATCTAGGAGTGACTTGGAAAATGGGAACCCAAGAGTCCCCAAACAAGCTCAAAGTATCCATATTCATATCATCGATCAAAAACGTCTATAAATAGTAATCACATAGTTCTAAGGGATAGAAAGGTAGGACTCATGCTATGGGTATATCATTGGGAAAGGGATTATCATGGATTCATATAACACATAGCACATAAAGACTAAGGGGTAGGTAAGTATGACTCACGCTATGGGGGCAATTCAGGATATAGGATCTTTCATATCATAACATAAAAGCATATCATAATACTCACAATTGATCAATGTAATGATATCCAATAGATAACCCTATCCATAATCATGATCTCCATACACAACACTTAGCATATAAATGTAAAAAAAGTCTATAAGTTATCCAATAATGCCTCTAATCATAAGATGAGATGGACAAAAAGACTTATCCCGGGCTCACCCTCAAAGTAAATAGCATAAACAAGACTTCATAGGTAGAGGAAGGGCGACTTGTCCTTGGAAGATAGGACTCACTACAACAAGTTTCTCATGATCCAATCTAGCCATCACATATTGAATAAAGATAATCTTCGGTCCATACATGGTTAGATTATGTAGGCAAAAAGTATGTGTTAGTATATTTGAATATTTTAAGTATGCGGGTATGCAATGTAAATGATATACCATATCTATATTCAATGTTAGATGACCAGGGCACATAATATAGAAAGAGATATATAGCAAAGAAATGAAATATAACAATATTTCATGAGATTCATGATGCATGAAATGTCATAATGCTCATATATATGACCTCAATCGATATATATGATCGAGCTATTACTTGGAATCCCAACGAATCCCCATATTGATTAAAGAGCTGATCTACTTGCTAAAGGTAAACCATACTGCTAAAGAGCTGATTAAGTATGCTCTTATGCTAGTGGCTGACCCCCGTGCAAGAATGCATAAGTTTATTTCTGGGATCTCAAATTTTATTGTGAAAGAGTGTTGTATAGACATGATTATTCGGGAGATGCACATTTCTAGACTTATGACTTATATTAAGCAAATTGAATGGGAGAAGCTCAAGGAAATAAGGATGAATTAATCGGGAGGTTCTCTAACTATAGGAGTAGTGGTGGAAATGGTCGCTTCCAATAGGGCCAAGGTTCAAATACTACAGTTTCAAATAATAGAGTGCCTTCTCTGAAGGCACAGGTTAGAGGAGTGACAACCACCATGTTAGTGGGTGATATGGTTTTGTCATGTCTCATGACATATGCCGAGCAACTAGAGGGTGTAAAAGTTAGAAAAAGAAGAAGTGGTGAGTCTAAGAGGGCTTATCTTAAAGGTAGATTCTAAGGTTCTATGGATTGTTAGTTTCCTCAAGGCCACAAGTTCCAATGCCAAGGGTCTTCCAACGGTCCCAATAGGAGATTTGCTAATGATTTTCTAAAATCCAAGGTAGTGGTGGTGGGGTGCCTAACCTTATGTGCCAAAGGTTTGGTAGGAACCATAATGGTCATGTTTGATAAACTTTGAGGCTTGCTTGGTTGTGGCGAAGTGGGTCATAAGGTGATTTATTATCCTCATGCTCAAAACAAAGGTAGAGAAGGTCGTTCATAAGGCCAAGGTGAAAATGTGGGTCAAAAGGAAAGAGGAGGCCAACAAAGGGGTGCTCCAAGGCAAAATAGATTCTATGCTCTTCAAGGAGTAGATGAGGTACCTGATGTCGTTACCGATATGTTAAAGATTTTTAATTTTGATGTGTATGCATTGATAGACCCAGGTGCCACTATTTCTTTTATTACTCCTTTTATTGCCAAAAAGACTCATGTTAGTCCCGAATTATTGTGTGAACCTTATGATGTGTAACCCCCATTGTGAGTCCATTGTTGCTAAGATAGTCTATAGAAAATGTCCCGTAATCATATTGCATAAAGTCTTGCCTTGTGATTTTGTTGAGTTAGATATGGTGGACTTTGATGTCATTCTTGGGATAGATTTGTTTCATGCATATTATGTTCTATTGATTGTAGAACTCATAGGGTTAAATTACAAATCTCTAATGAGCCCATCCTTGAGTGGGAAAGTCATGATGTGGTGGTCAAGGATAGGTTCATTTCTTGCCTTAAGGCCCAAAAGTTGATTTCTAAGGGTTGTATCTATCATCTTGTGAGGGTTACGGATGTGGAATCCAAAGTCCTACCTATTGAATCGGTTCCGGTGGTTAATGAGTCTCTTGATATCTTTCTCGATGAGCTTCTAGTGTCCCTCCCGAAAGAAAAATAGACTTTGTCATAGATCTCCTTCCCGATACTCAACCCATTTCTATTGCCCCTTACCGTATGGCCCCGTTGGAGTTGAATGAGTTGAAGGAGCAATTGAGGGATTTGTTAGAGAAGAGTTTCATAAGTCCTAGTAAGTCACCTTGGGGTGCACTAATGTTATTTGAAGAAAAAGGATGGTTCTCTTAGGATGTGCATTGAGTACTAGCAATTTAATAGAGTCACCATAAAGAACAAGTACCCTCTACCAAGGATTAATGACCTTTTTGATCAACTTGTAAGGGCTAATCATTTTTCTAAGATTGATCTTTGGTCCAGGTATTACCAAGTGAAAGTGAGGGAGTGTGACATTCCCAAGATAGCTTTGTGGACTAGGTATGGGCACTTTGAGTTTGTGGTTATGTCCTTTAACTAATGCACCAGCTATATTTATAGATCTCATGAATAGGGTCTTTAAACCCTACCTTGACTTGTTTGTTGTGTTTTTTATTGATGATATCTTGATTTATTCCCATAATGAGGAGGAACATATTAATCACTAGAGTGTGCCATTGCAAATCTTGAGGTAGGAAAGGTTGTATATTAAATATGAATAATGTGAGTTTTGGTTAAAAGAGGTTGCTTTTCTATGACTAAGTTCATATAAAAAAAGTAAAAATTTATGTGGACCATTGAATGTGAGAAGAGTTTCTAAACTTTGAAAGATAGGTTGTCTCTGTTGGAAGGATTTGTGGCGTATTGTGATGCTCAAGAATTGGTTTGGGGTGTGTTTTAATGTAAAATAGTAAGGTGATAGCATATGCCTCTAGACAACCTAAGGTGCATGAGAAGAATTATCCCACCCATGGTCCTGAATTGGTGGCCATGGTATTTGCTTTTAAAATTTGGCATCACTACTTGTATGGGGTTCATGTTAATGTATTCACCGACCACAAAAGTCTCCAATATATGTTCATCCAAAAAGATCTTAACTTGAGATAAAGAAGGTGGTTAAAGGTCCTTAAAGATTATGATATGAGTGTGCATTATCATCCCGACAAAGCTAATATTGTGGCCGATGCTCTAAGTAGGGTGTCTATGGATAGTCTATCTCATATAGATGATGGTGGCAAAGAGGAGGCTGAGAAGTTCACCGGTTGGCTAGATTGGGGGTTAGGTTGGATGAAGTGGATAATGGTGGTGTAGTGGTTTTTGATGGTTCTAAATCTTCCTTGATTAAGGAGGTAAAAGCAAAATAAGATCTTGACGCCACAAGGTTAGAGTTGAAAGTCATGGTGAGAGATGGTAAAGTGTGGGGGTGAGAGATGGTAAAGTGGAGGTTTTCTCCCAAGAGGAATATGGTGCCCTTAGGTACCAAGGAAGATTGTGTGTACCAAATATGGGTGACTTGAGCGATTGGATCTTGAACGAGGCCCATAATTCATCCTATTCCATTTACCTCAGTGTGGGCTAGTCCAAGATATAGAGATTCCTACTTGGAAGTGGCAAGAGATCAACATGGATTTTATGGTTGGGTTGCCTAAGACCCGGAAACATTTTGACTCTGTTTGGGTTACTGTGGATATAATGACAAAGTCAGCTCACTTCTCACCAGTGAAAACCACTAATGGTGCCAAAGATTATGCCAAGTTGTATATATATAAGTTGGTTAGATTGCATGGGGTGTCCTTGTCTATCATTTCAGATCGTGGTACTCAATTGACTTCTCACTTTTTGAGGTCCTTCCTAAGAGGTCTTGGTGCAAAGGTTAAGCTTAGCACAACTTTTCATCCTCAAGCGAATGGTCAAGCAGAGAAAACTATACAAACTCCTGAGGATATGCTTAGAGCTTGTGTTTAACAAAACTTTTCTTCCTCAAAAGGATGGTCAAGCTGAGAGGACTATCCAAACTCTTGAGGATATGCTTAGAGCTTGTGTTTTGGAGTTTAAGGGTAGTTGGCATGAACATCTTCTACTCATTGAGTTTTCTTACAACAATAGCTACCACTCAAGCATTTGTATGGCTCCCTTTGAATCTCTTTATGATAGGCATTGTAGATCCCTAGCTGGGTGGTTTGAAGTGGGGGGAAAGGGCTTTGCTAGGTCTGGATTTGGTCATGGAAGCCTTGGAGAAGGTGAACTTGATAAGGGAGTGATTAAAAAGAGCCCAAAGTAGACAAAAGTCCTACTCAAATGTGAGGAGAAGAGATCTTGAGTTTAAGGTTGGTGATTGGGTCTACTTGAAAGTCTCACCCATGAAGGGTATGGTCCGATTTTACAAGAATAGGAAATTAAGCCCAAGGTTTTTTGGTCCTTATAAAGTTTGGAGGATGGTTGGTAAGGTTGCTCATGAGTTGGAGTTACCTATTGAGATGGATATGGTTCATCAAGTCTTCCATATGTCCATGTTAAGAAAGTTTGTGGGTGACCCAAGTGCTATAGTGCCCTTGGATGTTGTGGGTGTTGTAGAAGATAATGACTTATGAGGAGGTCCTGGTGGAGATTTTGGATAGATAAGGGAAGAGGTTGAGAAACAAAGATGTAGCTTCCGTTAAGGTCCTTTGGAAGAACTAACAAGTTGAAAGTGCCACATAGGAAGTCGAGAGAGACATGAGAAAGTGATATCCATATCTCTTCCACTATACTAAAGCCAAAGGTACTAATTTAAGTCCCCTATATGACTTCATGTCTTAAATTTCAGCCCTTATTTCATTTTGCATGCATTCATGTTCAAGGTAATCGGTTTGTGGTGATTTTTGACACTCATGATGAGACTTTTTAAAAAACATGATGTTTAAATATGATTGTTGCATTCATGTCGGGCTGACATCTTCATTATTACTTCTTTTATGCACGTTTCTTTAACATTTGGAGATGAATATTCCCAAGGGGGAGATATTGAAATGCCCCAAATTATGCTTCGAAAATGCCCATATTCGTAATTTTCATATATCTCAAAATTCGTACGTGATATCGAAAATCCAACTTCATATTCTTGATCAGGGTCTAAATTGAGTAAAAAATGGGTATAACCTAAATTTTAGAGGACCTATAGTGAAAAATAATTTTCGCTAATTTTCGTAAAATAGTGTTTGTTTGTGTCCAGGCCGTGATGCACTTGGGGCATGGAGCAGTACAAATTCTACCTTTATTTTGTGTTCGCGTTGCAAACCAGATGCAGAATAGTGTTGTTTTTTCATTAATTTTCCTGTGACGGCCAAGGGCATTGCGGTCATAGCCCCATGCCCACTTATGCGTAAAAACACCCATACTTAGCTATTTTTCAACTCTCTATCACTCAAGACCCTGTCAAAAACCTATCCAAGACTTAACCAAATATCTCACTCCAATTTCGAGGATTTCAAGCTAAACTTTGGAACTCAAAGAGTCATTTCAAGCTCATCTCAAGAAAATCCAAGTCTGAGGTATGTGGGTTTTATCCATTGGATCCTTTCACCCACGAAGCCCAATCTTCGTTTTCATAAAAATAGCATATTTTCAAATTGTATCATCTATGTGTATCTCTTATTATGGATTATGAGTATAAATTATGTTGGGGTTTTATGAAATATTGATTGATTATGCATATCTATCTATTTCCAAGCTTATACCTTTTATTGGTTTTGTGTATTGAGACTATACATGCTTTGAGCTATGAAACCATGATATATAATGTGGTTTGATAATGGATTTCAAGGTACCTTACATGAGGGTTTTACTATATGTTGTTTTGTTTGCATTGGGTTTTCTCATATTATTTCACTCTTGAATTGCATGATTTTGAGCAAGCATTATGCACCCACCAAGTGTTTGATAAAATGCCTTGACAAGGATTCTTAAGTTATTGATGATCTACTACATGGTTTATAAGTCAAGTGATTTTTTAATCATTAAGGGCTTGCATGTGCGCATTGAATTCATGAAAAGTATCTATGATGTTGCAAGTAGACCACACCTTGTTTGGGGGTGTCATGCCTATCACCTTGTTGAGCGGGTGACATGCCTCAATCACCTTGTTGGGGGGTGACATGCCCAATCATCTTGTTCGAGGGTGACATACCTCAATCATCTTATTGGGGGGTGACATGCCCAATCACCTTGTTGAGGGGTGACGTACCTCGATCACCTCGTTCGGGGGTGACATACCTCGATTAGCTTATTAGGGGATGACATGCCCTATCATCTTGTTGAGGGGTGACGTACCTCAATCACCTTACAAGGGGTGACATGCCTTTGATTCCAAGTAGTAGCTCATTTGGTGTATGTCGGTTATGGTTTCTTTCCATACATGTGATATGTACTTTGCAAGTTATATGATTTATAAGCATGTTAGACTTCAAGCATTAATCATGCATGCCATATTGATATTACACTTAGTAGCTCGCTTGGTCAATGACTATGCATTTTGTCTATATTGGCTTATGTCTTGTTGTATTGCATCCTACATACTTAGTATATTCAAATGTACTAACACATACTCTATGCCTACATGATATTTCCATGAATGGACCGACTACCTCTCTATTATCCTCCACGTGGCTAGTTTGGCACTTTGGAAGATAAGCTTTGGTGAGTCCTCAAGTCCGAGGACATTACCTATGCTACTCTTGTTATTTGATAGTTCTTTATGTTGAACACTTGTTACATGAGGGTGAGCCTGAAAAGTGTCTTGGTCCCGTCTCCATTCCATGTTAGAGGTGTTGTTGGATAATTGATGTACTTATGCTATGAGCTTGACTCTTTCGTACACTTCCCTTAGTCCTACTTCCCTTTTTTATATCTCTTGTGTTATTTATTTTGTTTCTGCGACCAAGGATGTGTGAATGATCTGCTAAGAGGATTGTTTGGGGTCCCTTCGAGATCCCATTCGCCGTGTCATATCTAGGTCCTAGGCTTGGGTCATGACACGATAATGGTTAGTATTGGACACTATGGAGATGGGGCAAGTCACATAGTGAAATTCGCCTCACTTTTGACCAAAGGGCTTGGTGAACTAAATTACCGTCCTACATTTTATACTCTTGTTAAGAATTGGGTTATCCGGGAATACTACGTTGGTGAATCAAGGGGAACACAATTCCCAAGTTGCTCTCCATTATTGATTATCTCTTGCTTTAGTTAGTTTAATTTAAGTTCTTGTTGAACATTGCAAACCCCCCTCGGGAATTGAGTTGATAATTACTTGGATTATGTATTAGTGAATTCGTTGTGAGTCTCCGTATTCTCTGTGCATTTTGAACCTAACCTTGGTTAGGTTTTATATTTGACAATGATTGCTTTATCCTCCATAAGAGATATGTAAATTGGGCGTGATCAAGGCCCCATTCTATTCAATGTATTAGGGACATAGTTAGACATCATGGAATCTTTCGTACCTGTATGTTATTATACCTATGTTTAGGATTCTATGATATGTTTTGTGTTATGAGGATATTCTTATGATGAGATGTGGAACTAGCATGAGTCATACTTATCCACCTCTTAGAAATTAATTGCTATTTGCTACATAATAACATGCAAATCCCTATCCCTATGACATCCCCATAGCTTGAGCCCAAAGCCCCACTGCCCTTAGAATTATGTTCTTGTTGCTTAATTATCCACTTCTGAAACGATGATATGCATATAGATTCTATGAGGCTTGTTTAGGGACTTTCTGGTTCCCATTCGTATGTCACTCTTATACCCAAGGCTCGGGTCATGAAAAGCTTGGTATTTGAGCAATAAGGTTTTAAAATCGTCCTTGGAGTCCAACATGCCTCATCGAGTAGAGTCCTATTTATGGGTGTGAAGTGCACAATACCTATGTGTAGGTGGCTATGATGGTGTTTTAGGAAATGCCTCACTTCTTCACTGTTATGTTGGGCTATGAAAGATGTCTTAAGGCTTCTTAACTTTGACAATATCCTTGATTCCTTACAAAAGATGCCTACAAGAAGAACCCCTCTACCTGGGCAAACCCCGGTTAATGAAGACCAAGTCCCTCAACATCCTATGGGGAAGCCAGTTACTCATGATAACTTTGATACTGTCATTGCCAAGTTAGCTCAATTGGTGACCAACTAGGCTGGACTAGCCATTCCTCCTCCCCATGTTACAATTCTAGTTACTAGTGTAAGAGACTTTACCTTAATGAATCCTCCGGAGTTCTATAGGTCAATGGTGGACAAGGATGTCTAAAACTTCATTGATGAACTCTTTAAGGTGTTGATTGTTATGGAGGTGACATTAGAAGAGAAAGTTGAACAAGTTGCTTATCAGTTGAAGGATGTGGCTCAAGTATGGTATACCCTATGGTTGATGGATAGGGTTGATGATAATGGTGTTTGTTGGGAAGAGTTTAAGTTTGCCTTTCTAGACCATTTCTTCCCTCTGAGCTTAGGGAGGCCAACATGAAAAAATTTATCAAAGTCAAGTAGGCTGGTATAAGTGTGAGAATATGTCCTCAACTTTACGAAGATCTAGGCTCAGGGGCTTTGCTATGATATGTTGGAAAATAGTGACTAATGTCCCTCCTTGAAACTACATTTTCCCACACTTTTGCCTCACAAACTTTGTCAGTTTCACCTTACTCTCCCTTTTTCCTAATTCAAGCTTTTTCGGGTGCGTTCTTCTCATTTTTCAGCTTTTGCCTTATTTTTACATTTCATTTTGCTTTATGGCTCAATCTAATGCATATTTTATTTTTCTTACACCTAGTACATGTTTTTTCTTCTTTTTCTCCCCATTTCCTAACTCACCTCCTTATTTTTGTGCTTCTCCTTTACACCGGCCATCCTTAGCTTAGGCTTTCGGCCTGTAGTGAAGTACACAATATCTATTTTCTGAACTAGGGCTACATTTAATAGCCACCCTTAACTTAGGCTTTTTGCCTTAGTCAAGGTTCATAATGTTCAAGGAAACACGAGGGCCAATTTGAAGGTTTTTCATTAGACAAGATTAGGCTTATTAGGGTTTTAGAAAGAATTGGTACATGTAAGGCTCAAATATTGGAAAAAAGAATGAAACTTCATTTTGTTGGTCATTTTGGGATAAAATGGACTAATTAAAGAACAAAGGCCTAGAATCCCTTCCTAATCCATTTAATCTACAATCTAGCTTAGAGTAATAAGGCAAGTTCTGAT
>DF362801.1:26070-40350 GCA_000787875.1 Solanum virginianum
CACTTCTGAACTCGCTCCTCAAAGGTATCGATGTGAACATCCACTACAAAAACACGCTCTTGAGCACTAGAAATAGTAAATGCCTAGCTCCGCTCTTTTGAGTTTGAGATAACCTGCCATACCTACAACTTAATCTGCTGAAAGAGTTGAGTCAACTGGGACTCAGCATGTGATAATCTCTGCACCATGGCCTGAATAGAAGTGGCAGACATATAGACCATGCCCGGTGTAGGAATCTATGATGTAGTGGCCTCTAGTGCAGTAACATCTATAGTGGGACCCCTCTCAATGATTGCCTCAGGTTATGGGGGTGTCTCCTCTGTAGTAGCAAAAACAATAGTAGTAGGGGCAATCACCGAACCCTCAAGTGGTAGCACCAGGGCGAAAATCTATAGTGTGATACAGGCTGTGCTTGTCGGATTACCACTGGGTTCTCATCAGCCTTGATCAGGTTAGGCTCTAAAGTATCTTGGCCCTCAACTAACAGGCTCAACTGGTGCAAAATCTCCACCTAAGACTCTACACAGTCATTGTAGATAAAAATAGGAAATGGGATGGAAGTGGCTGGTATACCCTATGGTTGATGGATAGGGTTGATGATAATGGTGTTTGTTGGGAAGAGTTTAGGTGACATGCCCAATCCAGTGCTGACTCATGTATCTGCTCTGCATTTAATCGAGCCCAATGGATGTCAAAGCCAGCTAAGATCCTGGCAAATAATACCGCACGCTTTAGTGTAAATGTATTATCGACCAAGGATGGCTGGATATGTGATCTCACAATAACCTACCAGAACTTGTCGGGAAAGCTAAGTGAAGTCTTTCCTATAGGCTCAGTGTAGGTGGTGACCCAAGTAGGCTCCAAACCCTGCTTTGCAATATGACCAACCACCCATCTCAGAAGTGAGGTTTGCTGTATCGGATCCTTCATATTAAATGATTTCCTAGCTTACCCCAACATGTGATCGAACTCTACTATAGACCTGGACGCACGGTACTCGGGACCACCAATTATACGATGGATCGTCTCCTCAGAAATGTTAACCCACCGACCTCTCACTCATATCTCTAGCAATCTGGGATGGGTGAGAGGCTTCTTTCCCTTGGGAAGACTGTGCTAAATCATGGGTGGATAACATACATAAAACTCCCTCACAAATATCAGGAAGTATCATCTAAGTGACTCTATTAGCCACATCAACCCATATTATATCATCATATCCTGCAAACCTGGGATACGACTCAGTCCATCAGAAATCACCTGAGGCTCCTCATACATAGAATGGGTAGGCTTGCCTTGCTCCTTTAGTTGCATGCCCTCTAAGAATATAGCCTCCATACCCTCGACGCACCACCAGTTGGCATGGGCATCCAATGCTAATGAAGAAGAAGGTGTGATAGAAGACTCGACATCTCCTCTATCCTCAGAGCTGGATTCCTCTACTAATCATGTCATCTGGGCATGCTGCTTCTAGTATCATCACTACCATCATTTTTTGACTAGGAAGGAGTATCTACCTGGGCTTGAGTGCGCCTTACACTTGCTGCTACTACTGTGGTCTGTGGTACCTCAGCCTCAAGGTCGGGAGAGACATCATCGATCTCTAGTGACCCTCTCAGCTGAGGGGTCTGCTCAGCATCTGAAGGCTCATCATCCGTAGCCTCATCCTTGAGCTTTCTCCTAAAGGCCTTAAACTTTGAGCAATTTCCTTTTAGGACCATAGTACCTGAAACAATAGATATAAACACACACTATGGTTAGCCCTAAAAGTCAAGAAATAAAATGCAAAAATTAATCTAAATCAGTTGTAGAAGGGTACTATGAAAGCCCCTATACGAGTCATAGTGAGCCCTAAGAGTCATAAAGTCCTCTCATAGACTAGAAGTTCAAAATAATTTTAGACACTAGAATAGTCTATAAAACCTAGGTACGACTTGTAAAGAAGTTTACGAGTCATAAATTGGGGTCATAGAAAGTTCCAGAGAGTAATTAAAAAATCAGTCAA
Source organism: Solanum virginianum (assembly GCA_000787875.1). Classification (NCBI taxonomy): domain Eukaryota; kingdom Viridiplantae; phylum Streptophyta; class Magnoliopsida; order Solanales; family Solanaceae; genus Solanum; species Solanum virginianum. The sequence continues at coordinate 28,076 of DF362801.1, forward strand.
AGGTCTACGAGACCTATCTGTGAGTCGAAATATGATTTCCCACGAGTGGCAATTATGACTTGTAGAGTAATCTACGAGTTGTAAAAGACTCTCGTGAAGAAGAAATCTCAAATACCTGATTTTTCTAAGTCTATCACATGGATCCTAAGAACATATTCAACACTATATCAACAACATTGAAGCAAGACACATACACCCACATGATTCCACTCATACACCCATATCCCCAAACATGATTTTAACATATATTCACCCCATCGAAAAGGACTAAGCATGGAATAACCTAAGTTTTTGACTACTGCACATTCATTCAATATACCATATACGTAAGTCACCCATCACCAATTTAGAATCACAATTTATGCAATATTATTCAAACACTCATAGTGACTAATCTAATAGGCACAATTAATAAGAAATTACAAAACCAAAATATACCCAATTTCTAGATTCAAATATTCAATTCAATCCATGGCAATCCTATTTCACATACACAATTGAAATTTAACAAGAGTTTCATGGTTAAAAAATAAACCCAATCATGATCCTCAACTCAATCGATGAACAATAAGGTAAATTGATCATTAAAATTAAACCAAGAACTTACTACAAGTAGATATTGACTTAGAGAAGAGAGAGAAGATGAATGATGAAGAAACACTAGGTGCCAGAAATCTCGCTGTAAAATGGTCAATGATGGCCAGAATTTGATCAGGAAATAGGGGGAAGGGGAGAAATTATGGAATTTTTTAGTCAATTAGGTCAAATAGTGGTCAAAAGTTTACTGGGTTGATTGTTAAAATTACTACGCTTGGGTCTACGAAACGGTGATTATGATTCGTAGATGGATCTATGACTCGTAAGTCCTGGTCTCGTAGACCTCTCTAAGCTTAGCGAAATTCAGAATCTTCCCTAACATCTATGAACCCCATTTAGGACTCGTAGTTTGATCTATGAGTCATAAAATTGGCTCATGGGTTAGAGTGCACAATTATGTTGCTCACTTGAAATCTCTACGAGATGGGGTTATGAGTCATAAAGTGCAATACGACTCGTAAGCCCAGTCATAGAAATTGAACCTAATGCTTTTCTCAGCCAACTCGCTGACTTAATCTTGTATCTGGATACTCTTCATGAAATACATAATTACTCAAAATACAACCAACCCAATGTCAGAAATAGCAATCAAAACACAACAAAACAGTTAACTACGAATCCAAACACTGAAAAATGAACCTATAACTATGCAATAACATCAAATACATTGGGTTGTCTCTCAAGTAACACCTGAATTATTGTCATAGCATGAGTTAGACAAACTAGTTACCAGATTTCACCAGTTGCCCAAACTTCACTCTTTAGCTCATCTGGATGCTTCATGACTTGGCGGATGTCGAAGATAACTTCTTCATCATTCAATCTAAACCTGAATTGACTAGCTTTCGTATCCACTAGAACTCCTCTGTGGCTAGGAATAGTCTTCCCAAGATGATTGGAACTTCAAAATAAACCTCATAGTCTTTTATCACAAAGTCTGTAGGGAATATGAATTTTTCCACTTTAACCAACACATAGAGTATCCTTACAGGCTTTTTCACCATTCAATCCGCCATTAACAACTGTATGTTAGTAGGGGTAGGGGCTCATATTCCAAGCTTCTTGTAGACCGCAAGAGGCATCAAATTGATACTGGCCTCTAAATCACATAACGCCATTGCAAACTCCACATCTCCTATAATGCAAGGTATAGTGAAGGCACCTAGGTCTTCATACTTTTGAACCAAGGACATAGTAGTGATAGCAATGCAATGTTGAAGCTTTTGAGAAAGTACTTGACTCACGGTGCACTTTTTAGTAACCAAATCCTTCATATACTTATATAACCCAAAAATTTCTCAAAAGCTTTAATAAAAGGGAGATTGATGGATAGTTGCTTAAGCATGGAGAGAAAGTGTTTGAACTCGCCTTCCTCCTTCCTCTTCTTAAATTATTGAGAGAAAGAAAGAGGAGATCTTTTGACAGGCTTATATTTCTGTGGCAGTTTAGCTGCCTCACTCACCCAATCATTGACGCAATCAACTCCTTCAACCACCTCCTTATCTGCAACTATCTTTTAACAAACATCTTCTACCTCAACCAACATAAGAGAATCAATAGTGCTCTTGCCACCTCTAGTTGTAACTGTCATACATTGCCCTTCATTCTATAGATTTTGCTCCATGTTGCTAGGCAATGTACCTTTTTAACGCTGATTCAACAGAGTTGACACTTGACCAATTTGTTTCTCTAGCTGTTTAATAGCCACTGAATGAGAGTCTATCTTTTGACTAATGTTTGAAATATCAGATTTCATGCCTATTAGAGTTTCATCTTGTATCTCAGCCTTTTCCAACAAATGATCAAACATCTCCTTAATTTTTAAATTGCTTACACCTTACGATTATGTGGAGGCATATATGGAATAATTCTGAAGCCATCTCTTCTACCCCAATCTACATCTAGAACCCTTTTTCTATCAAAATAACCACTACGATTATCTCTGAAAGCTCTATTTCTACCATAGTTCTGAACTTGGTTTCCTTGACCTTGGCAACAATAGTCCTAATTGGACCCTTGGGTATATGTCTGGAAACCCCCCGTCTGATCAGCCACAAAACATACTTCCTCCTTATAATATGACTCCTAGTACGTGGGTATATGTGGAGGTTGATGAACCACTGCATTTACTCTTCCTTGATTCTGCTTCATCATTACCTCCATGGTTGTATAAATTTGAGCAAGTTGTTGCATGATCTATTCATTAATTTTCGCTTGACCTAAACCCATAACAACACATGAACCCTTCATTAAAGCTCTATCCCACTGGCCCCATGTATGATTCATCTTGATCACTTGCTCCATATGCTCCGCAATCTAAGCAAATTGTTGATCTAGAAACATGCCTCCCATAATAGTGTTAGCACAAGCCTACCTATTCTCATCAAGGGCACGATAGAAGATCTCCACCAAAGCATCATTAACTATCTTGTGGTCAGGGATACTCCTCAAATATTTACTAAATTGCTCCCAAGTAGTGCTTGTAGAATCACTAGGAAGTTACTCAAAGTTATTGATCTAGTCCTTCAACTTGAGCATCTTCGATCTAGGGAAGTACCTCTCCAAAAAGGCCTTCTGCAAATCTGTCCAGCTAGTGAGTAAACTCTGTGGGAGCTCAGATAGCCATAACACAACATTGCCCATAAGAGACAATGGAAAAGCATGAAGTACCCATCATCCATAGATAGACTCTGTGACCCCATCACACTCTTACAAACAAATGCTACATTGATCAAGTGGCTATTCTGATTCTCTGATGGTAAGCACACAAATAGTCCATGATTCTGCAATGTCTTAAGTAACCCACTAGAGACTGTGAACTTTACGTCAGTCGATAGTAGTGGCAACAAATAGCCCCAATCACATTCATAGCTATGGGTTTCAACCAGTACTGATTCCCGAGGTTGTGGAATGTTTTCCATAGGAGGTGGATTCTTATCCCCATCATTTTGGTTCAAAGCTGCATTTGTTACATTGTTGGCATTTTCTTGGGTCATTCTTCTAGTAATTCATTGGATCTCTGGATCCAGTGGAGTTAAGGGATTGTCTTGAGTCCGAGTTTTGGGCATATACTACTAGTATACCCTGCGAAGAAACAAAAACAAAAAGAAAATCAAAAGTAAACTAAAGGGAACTAAGGGTTAACACTTAGATTACTTAATGAATCAACTTAATTCTAGTTGTATTCTTTGGCAACAGTGCCAAAATTTTTTATGTCACCCACGTATCACCTCCTTTTAGAGGATAAAGTGGTCATTGTCAAGATATAAAACCCAACCAAGGTTAGGGTCAAACCTAAGGGAATACGTTGACTTAAAGAAAATTCATCAATAAGTAATTCAAGCAATTAACTAACTCAATTCCCTGAAGGGGGGAGGTTTGCAATGTTGAATAAGAAAATAAACTAAACTAACTATCACAAGAGACAATCAATAATGGAGAGCAACTAGGGTATTGTGTTCCCCATGATTCCCCAACTTAATATCCCCTGATAAACCAATTCAAATCCAGTGTATAGCATGCAGGACAGTAATTTAAGTTCACCAAAACCTTTCGTCCAGGTGAGATATGAATTTCACTATGTGACTTGGCCCATCTTCATAGTGTATACTTTTGAACCAAGGACANCTATAGGATTTGAGAGATATGAATTTCACTATGTGACTTGGCCCATCTTCATAGTGTGCAATACTAATTGTTACATATAAGTGCCAGTAAATCTCCCTTAGCACAGTTTTGTTAATTAGACAAGAACACATCATCGAATCCTATTAATCAATTTCTTTTCCTATTCATTATTACATGGATCGGGAAAGTGACACTAGGTGGGTTCTAATATTGGCCACCCTTTGAAACTTGCAAAACGAAGAGAATTAATTAATACATGCTATATACCCAATCAAAGAATTGCAAAATATCTGTGTCTACCTTGTTAGATCTTTATAGTTCCCACAATGCTAGTTGTGGATTTAGCTACTCATGTTATGAATAGATCAATAAATTATTAATTGAGAAGATATAATTAAACACTTATCCGATTTAATTGAGAATCAATTAAGTTCAGTATTGACTAAGAATCACAAGATGTAAAATCAAATTAATTCATAAGTGTATTCTCCTCCAAGTATTGAGGTCTCGAAGTATAAAACTCTAAAAGTACTCCGTATTGACGTACTCTACTGTACTATTTGAAAAATGCCTAAAAGCACTATTTATACTAAATTATAACTAAGTCCTAAAAATAGAGAAATTAGTCAGTAGATCCTACAAAGTGTATTTACGACTTATAGTGTCTTCTATAAGTCGTAATCGGGGTCTCATATTCAGCTCCTAAGATCTTGGAATTCTCTTGTATCAACCATCTTTACAACTCGTAAGCTAATTTATGACTTGTAGGATTCAACAACTTCAACTCATCTATCTCTAGAAATCTTCACGAGACCTATTACGACTCGTAGAATGCTTTATGACTCGTATAGACATCTCGTGGAATTGAACTTTAGATCTCATCCTTCATTGGAATTTGTGACAAAACTACCGCTATGACTCATAGACTACTTTATGACGCGTAGAGGGTCTCTAATGTGCTGTCAAATTACAATATATTTATTACCTAAAATATAGGATTTTGTGTGTTCTCAATGTGACTTTTGCAGTTTTATGTGTTTTTGTGTTTTTTTTTATAGGAAAAGTAGGTCGGCACAATTTTGGAAAAAGTTTTAGGTTTTGTTGATTTTTTAGGACATAGGAGACCCTCTATGAGTCGTATCTTAGTTTATGAGTCATAGAGGTGGTCGCGTAGAGGATTCCAGTGTTGAAGCAAAACTAATATTAAGCCACATAAGTTCTAGTTACAAGTTGTAGTTTTATCTATAGTTCATAATGGGAAGTTTCGTAGTGATTTCCAATGTTAATCAGATTTGGACCTTGTGAGGCAAATATGGACTTTGAGAGGTTGATACAAGTCATAGATCAGACTATGACTTATGAAGGGGTTTTGTATCAGTGAAGTCCAAGATGTAGGAGGCTGAATACGAAAGTTTGATTACGACTCGTAACCCTAGTTATGAGTTATAACTATGACTCGTATCAGGCGCCGACTAGTTTTTCTTATTAATTTAGGGATTTATTTGTAAATACTATAAATAGAAAATACTAGGTCATTTATAGCAGTTTTTGAATCATACATAGAGAGAACCATTGAGAATAGAGTATAGTGCAAGACATTAGAATATTCTTAGGGTTTTATCTTTGAAGACTATATTTTGGAGAAGATATTTACTTGTGGATAAAATTCAACTTTTAATCTTGTGTTTCTCATTATGTATTAGTTTTCTTGTTTTAAATGTTCTTGGATAAGTGATTAACCATGTTTTCTCTATTCATTGTTTCATTATTTGCCAAAGTTATGAGTAGCTAAATCCACAACTTGGAGTTTCGGGAACTATGAGAATCTAACTTAGTAAACTCGGATTATTTGCAATTCTTAGAAAGGGTATTTGCATATTTTTATCATTTCTCTTCATTTTGAATGTTTTCTAGTGGTGGCAAACATTAGAACTTGCCTAGTGTTACCTTCCCGATCAAGGTGGTAATGAATAGCAAGAGAGAGTGATTAATAGGATTCGATGATGTGTTCTTGTCTAATCAACCGAACTCGACCAAAGGGAGGTTGACTTGGACTACTGGTAATGGTTAGTTGAGCACACTATTATGATGGGAAAGTCTCATAGTGAAATTCGACCTTCACTTTTGACCAAAGGGTTGCAAGAACCTAAATTACCGTCCTACATGCGATATTCTAATTTAAAATTGTAAAATTTGGGGAAGTTGAGTTAGTGAATCATGGGGAACAAAATGCCTCGAGTTTCTCTCCATTATTGCTTGTCTTCCAATTTTACTAGTCTAGTTTAATTTTTTATCGATCATTACAAACTCCCACCCCTCTTTTTTTAGAGAATCGAGTTAGTTGATGTTTGAGTTTAATATTGTATAACCAAGTTGCAAAAGCCCCGTATTGCCTATAGGATTTGACCCTAACCTTGGTTAAATTTATTACTTTGATGATAATTTTTACTTTGAAAAGAGGTGTATCTTTAGTGTGATCAAAGAAAAATGGCGTTGTTGATGGGGAATACAGCGAGAATTTGGTTTGGATTCACTAGTAGTGTAATTAAAGTGTTAATTTCTTAGTTCTCTTGTATTTTACTTTTGTTTTTATTTTTGTTGGTTTAGTTTCTTTCTAGGGTATACTAGGTGTTATATGCCAAATACAAGGAGTCATAGCATTCCCTTAGGTCCAATTGATTTTGAGATGCAACGAGTTTCAGGGATAATGTCTCAATCGAATGCTAATATCACGGTTAATGAAGCTATGAATTGTAATGATGATGTTGAGGATAGGGATGGCAATCCACCACCATCGAAGAATAGGCCACAACCTAGGGACTTCAATGAAAATGCTTATGGTTTCAAGTGGATTGCTCCAAATACTTCAAAATCGTGGTTTGTTTACGGGTCTACCTTTCGAGGATCCTGATGCCATCTGCATAGTGTAGCCTTTGTTTGCAAGAGCATGATAGGGACGCAAAATCTTTCCATGGATGTTGTTGGGTTGTGTGTGTTCCCTCTATCTCTTACTGGTAATGCAGTGGTATGGATATCTAAGCTCCCACAAAGCTCAATCACTAGTTAGGGGGATTTATAGAAGGCCATTTTTCAAAGGTACTTTTCGAGGTCAAGCGGTGGGTTTTCAGAACAATGCCCAAGGGTCCAATTCAGACTATTGGCGTTAAGGTTCCAAAAATCAAGGTCAAAACTGCAATCAGGAAGGTGCTTATAGAGATAAATAACTATGGTGGTTATTTGAAATGAGTAGGGTGCCAAAAGCAAAGTGGAGTAGAAGAGATGGTTTTTAGAATGGTCCATATGTACCACCCCATAATTGTGATGTCGAGGCTAGCAATTCAAGGATTGAAGAGATGTTTGACCGATTGATGAAAAAGGCTGAAACACAAGATGTGACTTTAAAGGGAGTGAAGCATGATATTTCAAATATAAATCAAAAGATAGAGTCTCATTTGGTGGCCATAAAGCAAATTGAGCAATAATTCGGCTAAGTGTCTACTCAATTGAATCAATACCAAAAGGGTACATTGCCAAGTAATACGATGCAAAATCAAAAGAATGAGGGGCATTGCATAGAAATCACTACTAGGTGAGGTAAAAGTACCATTAACTCTCTTACATCGGTTGAGGCAGAAAATGTATGTGAGGAGGAAGTTGTAGATGACGGAGATATCAAGAGAAAAGATTGTGTAAAGGATGGGGTAGCTAAAGTGGTTGAAGACTCGAAGAAGTATAAGACTGTCCCAAGGCCTCCTTCCCCTTTCCCTCAAAGACTCAAGAAGAGGGAGGAGGAAAGCAAGCTCAAGCACTTCCTCTCAATGCTAAAGCCATTATAGATCAACATTCCTTTGATGTCGGGTTATGCAATGAACATGAAAGACTTGGTTACAAAGAAACAAATGGTAAGTCAAGAGTTTTCTAAAGATATCCAACATTGTAGTGCTATCACTACAAAGTCATTGGCTGAAAAGTATGAAGACCCAGGCTCTTTTACTATATCTTTGTCATGACCCAAAATAGGGCCTAGACGTGATCGGCGAATAGAGAACTCGAAGGAACCCCAAACAAGCCTCATAGTCGTGGAATCAATTAAATGACATCTGAAGAATGGAAATAAGGGCAAGAGGGACTAAGGGAGAACTTGTTGTAACATAGAGTCATAAGATAAATAAATCAACTCATAGCATAAATACATAGCTTTGTCCAACAACACCTCTACTACATAGATAATGGAGGGGGCCAAGACATACAACCAGGCTCACCCTCATAGTCATAAGTATATGGTAAAGTTAAGAGAATCTTAATACATAATGTGAGAGAATAGTCCTTGTCCCCAAAATAGAGGACTCACCAAAGGCTAACTTGAACAATCCGTCTAGCCATAGGAAGAATCAATAGGAGCTCCAGTCCCTACATGGTGATATCATGTAGGTAAGAGCATGTGTTAGTATGTTTGAATGTACTAAGTATGTGGGATGCAATGCAACAAGAGACAAACATCATAATCAAAAATGCATAATGATAGGCAATAGGCATAATATAGCAATATGAAATGTATAATCAATGCATAAGTAAAACATGCTTAAGTAATCCATGCTCATATAGAATATCATATGTGTAGAAGAGGCCAAGCTAGATTTCCAAAGTACGAACCACTTGGTAGGTTAGCAATGTTGCCACCCCATCACCTAGGTGGATAAGTACTAACCCTCATCTAGGTTGATGATGATGCCACCCCATCATCCTGGTGGATTAGTACTAACCATCATCTAGGTTGATGAGTACTAACCCCCATCTAGGTCAGTGATGTTGCTATCCCATCACTTAGGTGGATGAGTACTAACCCTTATCTAGGTTGATGAGTACTAACCACTATCTAGGTTAGTAATGTTGCCACCTCATCACTTAGGTGGATGAGTACCAACCCATAACTTAGGTGGATGAGTACTAACCACTCATCTAGGTTAATAATGATGCCACCTCATCACCGAGGTAGAAGAGTACTAACCCTCATCTAGGTTGATGAGTAATAACCACCATCTAGGTTAGTAATGTTGCCACCTCATCACTTAGGTGGATGAGTACTAACCTCATCTAGGTTATCCGACCACTAGACCCCCCTTCCCCTCCCCCGGATTGGGCATGGTCTATGCAACACTTTATATAGGATACATCATAGGCTCTAATACAATACTTCATATAGGAATAATCATATACATAAGCTCATCTCATCATCATAACATCATTCATATCATATGTCATGCTTTGGACCTTCAAATCCTCAAGAAACCCTAGCCAGACATTTTATCAAACACCTTGGGGGTATGTAATAGCGGTAAAAGACCAAGAAATTTAGAAAGGAAATCATGCAAGAAAATATATAGTAAAACCATCAATCCACACCTTACAACACCCCCAAGACATTCACATCAAAACCCCTCATCAAATCCAACATTAGATAAATGATTTAGAGCTCAAAAAAAGCTAAAACTGTAACAATACTTTCATGAACTAAAATCACTATGCAATAAATTTCCCAATATACAAAACCCACATATAAAATCAAATTTAAATAATGCAATATTAGTAAAAAAAAAAAAAGAGACTTACACACCATGGGTGACAGGGCCCAATGGTTCAACACCACATACCTTGACTTTGGAGAACCCTTCAATAAGATTGGAGATGGAGACTTGAAGCTTGAGTAAGATCCTTGAAGAAATCCTTATGATTGGTCTTGAGTTTGGGACTTGAATTTAGGGTGAAATATGAGAAAGTGTTTGAGTGAATATTGGGGAATGTTTAGGATGATATGAGGGTGAAAGAAGGCTAAGTATATGCATTTTCAAGTGTGAAAAATCTTAGGACCAAAACATATAAGTTTTGGACCAAAAAAATTAAGATAGGTATAAAAAACATAGGGGTGCATCGCTGAGGTAAGGCGGAATTGCCACTGGAAATTGCCTTTTCTGCACAAATGAGTTCCTCGAAAATGGGCATAAATCCTTCATCGAAACTCGGACTGAGGTGAAACCAAGTGTGCTAGAAAGCTAATTCAAGGACTCTAAGTTGGTAGGTTGTGGGCCACCTAGTTCTTTGTTTGCTAATATATATTCCCCTTCAAACTTGACCCTCCTAAATAGCGTCTTCTCGATTTTTGGATTTTGATACAGTTGCTCTAAAATTTGGGTTATACCCATTTCCCACTCAATTTGATCCCCTAAATAAGAATATGAAGTCAGAATTTCAAAATAACGAATGACTTTTTAGATATATGGAAATTATGATTCTAGGTACTTTCGAGGCACATTCTTGGACACTTTTTTGGGTCGTTACAATATCTTCCCCTTGGTAACATTCGTCCCCGAATGTCAAAGAAATGTATAAGAGAAGAGTAATCATGAAGAGGTCAGCCCATAAAAGAATGCAACAACACACTTTAAAACACCATTTTCAAAACTCTCAGCATAAGTGTAAAATCATCATAAACTTGCTAACTTAAACACGAATACACATGAATGACATAGGGTCTAAAACATAGGACATGGAATCATAGAAATGACTTGGCATGTCATTATAAGCTTGAATAGAGTGAAAGATATATGGATATCGCTTCTCCATGTCCACACTATCTCTCTGAGAAACATATACGAATAGACAACTCTTCCAAAGGGCCTTGACGAACACTGCATCATTATCAATCAATTTCTCCACTCATCCATCGACCACCTCCATCGGGACCTCCTTCTAAGCCAACTTATCCTCCACTCCATGCACAACTTCAAAGCATTCTATAGCACTAGGATCACTAACACATCCCCTCAACCTAGAAGCATGAAAAGCCGAATAAACCATACCCCTACCATAGGCAATTCCCAAACTTATGCAACCTTACTAACCTCCCTCTACACTCTATAAGGACTCATAATCCTCAACTCAATTGTCAACCTTGAATACTCCTAACCCACTTGGTACTATAACCACTATCTCCCCCTGGGGAGACAATGTTCACTCTATCATCTTCTCACCTAAAACTTCCAACCCTAATAAGGCGGAATCAAGGCCTTGCCTAATTTAGAGCTCTTAACCCAAGAATGTTTGGAACCATTAAGAACACTATGCTACCATGCTCAACTTCCTTCAACCTAACCCCTTATCTAGCCAATCGATGGACCCCACTAGTCTCCTCTTTGCCACCATTATCCACATATATCAGGCTACCCATAGGCACCCCACGTAGAGTACCAACCACAACATTAGCCTTACCAGGAAAATTAATGCACACTCATACCATATTCTACCGGGAAAACTAATGCACACTCATACCATATTCCTTAAGGAGTTCTAACAACCTTCTTGCTTCCACAATGTCCACCTATCATATTTAACAAACAACCTCTAATCCTCAAAGACTTGCAACACTACCCTCGAATAATTCACAAGCTCTAAACAAATCAATACCCCATCATAGAGACCACCACAAACATATCAAGGTAGGGTTTTAAGACCCTAATCATGAAACCCATAAACACAGGCGATGCATAAGCCAACCAAACATCTCCACCAATATTCAAAATTCTTACTCTTAGTATAAAAAGGACACTTAAGGATATCACCAACCCTCATCCTCATTTGGGGACAAATCTCGAACCAAAGATTAATCTTAGAGAAGTGACTAACCCATCGTAATTGACTAAATAGATCGACCATCCTCACCCATTGTATTACAACCTTCCGTGTTCTACACTCATTAGAAACATGTTATGCAAGTAGCCCAAACTACCCCAAGACCCTCAACACAACAAGCTAAGTCGTTATTCGACAAGAATACTTGTAATATGCATGTACATATTTTCAAAGAGACAATAGTCATTTTTCCAAATCATTTCAATGCACAGTTAGGCTTATAAACCAAACACCATTCATAATAATTCATACTTACGCTCAAATGCCAAAATCATAATTTCATAGACATAATACTCATGCATAGGAATAGCCCATTCATAAATCAAATGGTGCAGGCACCCAAAATGCTTAAAGAGACAAAATCA
>DF362800.1:38446-50090 GCA_000787875.1 Solanum virginianum
AACTTGTCTGTAACGAGCTCGACAAAAGGCCTAGGTAGCCCAATGGTGCCGCAGGATGCCTGGTAGGATTTTATTGGCCAAGAAACAGGCAATAGACGATTTTGGGAGTTTTTCGTGGGTGCTAGCCTATGGTTTGTGGCGTTGTCGGGGGATCCGGGCCAACTTTCCAAGAAAATTACACCGGCCCATCCGTAATGAGCCCATCAAGAGGTCCAGGTGGCCCAGCGGTGCCACAGGATGCCTGGTAGGATTTTATGCGCCAAGTAACAGGAAACGGACGATTTTGAAAATTTTCGTAGGTGTAGCCAATGGTTTGTGGCGCTGCCGAGGATCCGAGCTAAATTTCCTGAAATACTACACCAACCCATTCGTAACGAGCCCTATAAGAGGCCTAGGTGGCCCAACGGTGCTGCATGACGCCTGGATGGATTTTATGGGCCAATTAACAAGAAACAGGTGATTTTGACAGTTTTTCGTTGGTGTTAGACCACAGTTTGTGGTGCTGCCCGGGGATCCGAGACAACTTTCCAAAAAAATTACATTGACCCATCCGTAACGAGCCTGGAAAGAGGCCCAGGTGTCCCAATGGCACCGCAGGACGCCTTGTAGGATTTAATGGGCCAAGCAATAAGAAACAGACAATTTGGGCAGTTTTTCGACTGTGTTAGCCCACAGTTTGTGGTGCTGTCTGGGGATTCGGGAGAACTTTCCTGAAAAGTTACACTCACCTGTCCATAAAAAACCCGGCAAGAGGCCTAAAAGGCCCGGCGGCACCACAGGACACCTAGTAGGATCTTCTAGGACAAGCAACACGAAATTGGTGATTTGGGCAGTTTTTCGTGGGTTTTTAGTCACGGTTTGTGGTGCTACCCGGGGATCCGGGCCAACTTTCCTGAAAATTACACCTACCCATTTGTCACGAGCCTGGCAGGAGCCATAGGTGGCTCGAGGACACCGTAGGATGCCTAGTAAGATTTTATGGGTCGGCAATAGGAAACAAGTGATTTGGGCAGGTTTTAGTGGGTGGTAGCCCACGGTTTGTAGTGTTGCCCCGAGATTCGATCCAACTATCTCGAAAAATTACACCAACCCATCTGTAACGATTTCGACAAGAGGCCCTGGTGGCCCGACGGTGCCGCAAGACGCCTGGTAGGATTTTATGAGCCAAGCAACAGGAAATAGATGATTTTGGCAGTTTTTCGTTGTTGTTAACCCACGATTTGTGGCGCTACCCGGGGATCCGGGCCAACTTTCTCAAAAACTTACACCGACCTATCCCGAACGAGCCTGGCAAGAGGCCCATGTAGCCCGTCGGTGCCGCAGCACGCCCAATAGGATTTTACAGGCCAAGCAATAGGAAACAGGCGATTTGGGAAGTTTTTCATGGGTATTAGCCCACAGTTTGTGGCGCTGCCCAGGGATCCGAGCTAACTTTCTCGAAAAATTACACCGACCCATCAACGAGCCCGACAAGAGCCCCAGGAGGCCCGGCTGCACCGCAGAACGCCTTGTAGGATTTTATGAGCCAAGCAACCGAAAACAAGCGATTTCAGCAATTTATCGTAGGTGTTAGCCCAGGATTTGTGGCGCTACCCAAGGATCCGAGCCAACTTTTCTGAAAGTTTAAAGTGTGTGACAATCTCATGTAAAAGTTTAAACTTTTAGATAGAGTTTTTTTTTATTTTTTTTAATTTAAATGACCCTTGGGGTGGGGGGAGGGGGTCAAGGGCTCCAAGCCTTATTATTAATTTACAAAAAAGTGTACAAGGAGGGGGACATAAACCTTACCTCCAACCTATGATGGTTATGAAGGATTCCAACCACAAGAAGTTAGATTCCTTAATCCCATACTAAAAGAAGCAAACCTAGATAGAATAAATCCTGAGGGAGGACTCCTCTCTTTACACTAATCTAGGAAAGCAAACTAGGGAGGTTTCTTGATTCTCTTTAACTTCTTTATTCTAAAACTTGGTACCTGCATCTTGTCCAATTGTAATTTAGCCTTGACATCATTAGAAAGCTGTTGCCCGGAGAAATATTCCTGAGAAGTGCTTGAAGAGTGGCTGTGCTTGGATAAAGCATCAGCTGTACTGTTGGCTTCCCTCAAGAGTATGGATATAAGCTTTTGAACCTTGGTTAAGGCTGCTTGAATCTTTCGAGGAGTGCTCCTTGGTTGGTTGATCCATCTCACCACTAGCTCTGAATCCACCTCTAATATCACTCTCTTATATCCCAACTGCAGACACCAGGAATGGCCAATGGAAGCAACTTCCATCTCAGCTTGATTGTTGGTACCTGCACCCAAAAAAGCAGTAAAAGCAAAAATAAAGTCGCCTTGATTATTTCTGACAATTCCTCCTGCTCCCATTCTTCCAGGGTTACCAAGGTGCTGCCATCAGTGTTAACTTAATTGAGTGTAGAACAATAATCTTATCAAGAAGAAAAATAGTAAGGACAAGATTACAGTGCTTGATAATGAACCCTGAATTCGTGATAGTCTCAGAAAAACCCAACCTCTAGCTAAGACTTTCTAACACAAAAGAAAAGCAAAATTACACAACTGTAGACAAAATGATCAAATAGTTATTTAATTTTCTCATCAGTCATCAAATTAAAACTTGAATTCCCCTATCCATCCTTCCATCATAAATCCTACCTCAAACTGCTACAAATTAATCACTTTCTCCCTAGGACGCTGGAGCTGGGACTATATTCTGGAGTTAAATAAAATTAATGTCAAGAAAAGAAGACTGACAATTGCTAAGTCAGAGAAGTAGCAGCTAATATAAGTCTTGATTAGATAGCTTACGGTGAGATCAGATTCTCCTTTAAAAGAATTAAAAGAGTATAAATGCTCAACCAGTGAGAAGACACTTGCATGCCAATGTCACGCTTTTTGACCTCTCTGGGAAAAACAGTGTACCGTACTGATCTGCAGTTTGCATTAGTATAAAATGTTAATATAGCTAACCAAAACTTTGAGAAAATCTCCATGCATATCGGACTTTCTAAATTAAGGGATGTGTATTGGACAATGACAAGAAATTTCACCATACAAATATCAAAAACAGCAAGACAAAGATGGACCACTTTCCTGCATAATGTAGTAATACGGTAGCTCAGTTTTACTTCACATGATCAAAATATTACGAGGCTATAAGTCATACTCATATAGCTCTTTGATTTGTTC
Organism: Solanum virginianum; assembly: GCA_000787875.1. Taxonomy (NCBI): domain Eukaryota; kingdom Viridiplantae; phylum Streptophyta; class Magnoliopsida; order Solanales; family Solanaceae; genus Solanum; species Solanum virginianum. The sequence continues at coordinate 41,637 of DF362800.1, forward strand.
ATCTAAGACTATTAATGTTTCATATATCGGTCTCCTCTGACTGTGAGAATAGTCACCAGCAGCAAATACACTTTTCTTTCTTTCCACTTCAATCCAACTGCAACCAACTGGCTTCTTAAGATCTCTCATTTTCATAGACCTCCTTATCTCTAAGACGTCATCCCATCTAGCATTTGCAGCATACAGATTTGACATGACTATATAATTCCCAATATCATTAGCATTAACTTGAAACAGGTGATCTAACGCAGCACAGGCCATATCAACCTCCTGATGGATTTTACAGGCACCCAGAAGCGTTCCCCATATATCCGCATCAGCTTGAAAGGGCATCTGGGTCACAAAGGAAAATGCATCTTTAATTCTACCTCCACGTGCAAGTAGATCCACCACACAGGCATAATGCTCCATGCTAGGTTTGATTTGATGCGTCTTTTCCATTGAATCAAAGATCTTTAACCCTTCATCCACAAGGCCAGCATGACTACAAGCTGATAAAACTGTAGTTATTATAACATGATCTGGTTTAAAGTCCAGCTCAAGCATATGATGGAATATCCCAAGTGCTTCTACTCCCATTCCATGCATAGCATACCCTCCAACCATTGCTGTAAACATTACAAGATCTTTAACTGGAGATGATTGGAAAAGCTTGTATGCATATCCTAGATTAGCACATTTAGAATAAACATCTATGAGAGCCCCAATCAGATAAACATCATCTGGAAAAGCCCTTATCACATATGCATGGCACTGCTTTAGCAAGTCGCTTGAGGCCATTTGAGCACAAACAGGAAGGAGGCTCAAAATGGACATGACATCAGGCCTCATTTTGTGATGCTGTAACTCGATAAACAGACTCACTGCTTGATCAGGACAATCATTTTCAGCATAAGCTCTCACCATCAGATTCCATGTGGTAAGATCCCTCTCGGTCATCCTCTTGAATATGCCATGGGCATCTTCATGTAGACCATAATTCACAAACCCTGAGATCATTGAGTTGCATGTGATTACATTCTTGCTTCCTGATAAGTTCTCAAATATTCTGGTAGCATATTTCAAATTGCAACACTTCGCATATGCATCAAGTAAGGCATTAGCAAGAGTAGGTTCAGTATAATTTAACAAGATACCAGATCTTACTGAAAAACCATGTGCTTCTTTAACCTTATCCATTCTGGAAATGTTAGCAAAGTAGCGCACCACAGCCAATAATGTGATGGAGTCAGCTTTCATCCCCTCTCTAAACACCTCCTTTAACAAGTTAATATATTCTTCGTGAAGTTGGTTTTCTGCTAAGGCATCAAGCATAGTGTTCCATGATATCAAGTCTTTATTAGAAGTCAATGAAAATATGTGACATGCCTCTTTGATGTTTCCACATTTTGCATAAAAGCTTATAAGGGCATTAATCACAGATATATCCTGATGGAGGATACTTTGACGAATTACACACCCATGGATCTGCCTCCCGATCAACACATTATTGAGCTGTGGACATACTGGAAGAATGCTCAAAAGAGTAACAGAGTCTGGTCCATTCATCTCCTCTTTAATGAATTCACGGAAAAAATCCAGCGTCTTCAACCATTCACCATTTGCTGCATATCCAGCTATTATTGAGTTCCATGATACCAGATCTTTACTTTTCATATTCCAGAACAAATTCTCTGCTCCTTCAAAATTCGCAACCCTCAAGTAGCAGCTCAAAAGAGCATTGATGACAGTAAGTTCTGATAACAACTCAGCCCGTCGCAAAACATAACAATGCATCTGCCTTCCCAAGTGATAACCATCTATTCCTCCTAAATTAGGACAGATAGGAAGAATATTAGCAATTGTTGCATAATTAGGTGGAACAGAACCTCTCAACATCAACCTGAACAATTCAAACGCCCTATCCGTAAACTTATTCTCTATCAAACCTGCAATCATTGCATTCCATGAAACAACATCTTTGTCATAAATTCCACGAAAAGTAGCTTCCGCATCCGAAATATTCCCAGATTTTGCATACATAGATACAAACGCATTTCCTACCAGTGTTTTACAATCCAATCCATGCTTTACCGCGTAACAATGAACACTTTTTCCAGCACCCAAATCTCCCGAACGACCAACAACAGGAACAACAATAGCAAGAGTAACAGCACTTGGCTTAGGATAACATGCTCTCTGCATTGAATTAAACAACCTTCCCATCTCCATTTCATGTAACGGGGAACAAGCAAATCCAGACAACAAAATATTCCACATCACTACATCACTATACTTAATCCTACCGAAAAGTTTTTGACATTCATCAAGATCTTTACACTTAGCATACATATTAAGCAATGCTTTTATAACAAATTGACAAGAATCATGACCTAACTTAATTACAGAACTATGTAAAGCTTTCCCCAATACTCCATCTGATATAGAAGCGCAACATTTGAGTACATTTGCCATGATTTGGTAATCAGCAGCAAAAACTGTTGGATTTTGTATATTTCGGATAAGGCTACAAAGTAGTTCATTTTTCATGATTAAACAAAAACCCACTTTCAAAATCTAAACTTTATTTTCATTCTTCAGGTAAATTAATGGATTATCCCCAAATATCAAACTCATAAAGTTCAAAACTCGGACTGCGGCAACAAATTAGAACTCTGCAGGAAGAACAAATCATGGAGACACTAATGGAATGGTTCGTTTCTATAATTCTTCACCCAGTTTCGGTAAAATAATGTACATCTTTTGCCCTAGAAGTTAATCAATGAAGAGAAAAGAGAGAAGAAACTTACAGACAAGGCAAAAAAAGAGTACATACAAAAACGGAGAGGCGGGGGGAGAAGGAAGTAGCCAAAATTGGAAACCAATATTCATATTCATAAAAGAGAGAATCATAAACAAAAAATTAGGCCGACAAAGTTAGTTATAGCTTAAATTAATTATAGTTTGTGATAAATATTTAGTGTTTTATATAATTGACGTAATTTATATAAATATTGAGTGTAAATATAGTTTAAGTTTTGTATAATCTATACGATTATACAAATGTTGTGTACAGATCAAATTGTATAGTGAAATATACAAATATTGTAATTTGTATAGCGAATTATATAAACGATGTGCATGAATTATATAGTGACATATATAAATGTTATACAAAAATTACAAATTGTAGAGTGAATTATACAAATGTTGCTCGAATTATACAAACGATATTATAATTATTGTTATGAAATGTAATTACTCAAACTATAACTATGAAGCATAATTAAGATATTTTTGATTGGTTATATGCGAAGATTCATCAATCATAAATACGGAGAAGGGCTTAATAAGCCCGCCAAACTATTTAAATTGATACAAAACTATTCTTCATCTATCTTCTGATCCCCAAATACCATTTACGTCAATTTTTTTACCTCTAAATATCGTGATGTCAACATTTATGTCAAAAATACCATGGCATCAATGTTCTGACTCAAATATACTCTTATTTTTAATAATTCACACCCATTAAAATGGACGGAATTCAATATTATATCAAATTTCATAGTTTAAAGATATTTTATCGATATTCGTGCGAATGACACATGCAATAACCGAATGCGTTCCTGGGCTAATTTGGTCAAGCCCAATTCAAATTGGCCCACTTAAAAATTAGACACTAGTCAAAAAGTAAGTATATGATTACATATTAAAGTTGGAATTGGCTCGATTGTGTACATTTTAGCTCTACGTGAGCCTATTTTAATCCAATCATTGATGGAAAAAAAAAAAGAGAATTTAACATTATTTAATATTACAAGATAATCACGAAAATATTAGTCATAGCTCACACACTTTACAACATTACATACACACAATCATATAGAAAGAGCACGGGAAAAACACATCACATACTCACAAGAAAGACATATCGCATACCCAAATTTTGTTTCACACTTTACGTTTATAATCTGAACCTGGTTCCACATTTAGATGTAGAAAATTTTTGAATATAGATTCAATTACTTCAATAGTAAATACTAATTAATTATCAAAATCGATTATAAAAATTTTGAAATTTACTCTCGAAAACCATATCAGTTATAAAAAAAATTTCAATCTGACCCAATAATTTGATTTTCGACGATTCTCTTTGTATAGATTTTATTGTATATTTATGTGCCGCCCATCCACCCACCATATATCCATATATATCTCCCTTGTATATTTGTGTATCTCATGTACAAATGTGATACGATGAAATTTTGTGTATGAGACGCACTTTATATACATGTGATACACTTAGTTGCAATGATACACGTCATTTACGTGTTTCCAGAATTCCAAAACTTACCATACTTATATATGTGAAGTAATATTTTATCTATATATTTAATATAATTTTATATACATGATGTAAATAATTTTTTTCTTAAAAAATATATTTCAACTAATGTCACTGTCCTTCATTTTATGTGTTTCATATATATAGCAAATTAAAATTTTCTTTCAGATATACTCAAACTGACACTTGGACTTTATAAAATGTCGGGTGCATATCCATGTCACAGAGTTTGATACAAAGGGAATAAGTAACATGTTGGCAAACACGCAAAAATAATCTAAAATTTAAAATTTATAAATTTTAATACTACTATTACAACAATAATATATTCAGTGAAATTCTACAAGTGGAGTATGAAAAGAATAAAATGTACGCAAATCTTACCACTACCTCATAGAGAAGCGAGATTGCACCGATTTGAGCATGTGTAGAGAAAAAGTATTGACGCTCTTGTTAGGAGGTAGGATAGCTTAGGGGTTAAGCGTAGGGATAGAGGTAGACCAATTAGACAGGACATGGCGTAGTCTAGTATCATCGAGGACAGCGTAGGGATAGAGGTAGACCAATTAGACAGGACATGGCGTAGTCTAGTATCATCGAGGACAGCGTAGGGATAGAGGTAGACCAATTAGACAGGACATGGCGTAGTCTAGTATCATCGAGGACATAACCTTAGATAGAAAAAAGTGAAGGTCGTGTATTAAGTTGAAGGTTAGACGACTAGTACTCCAATGGCGGAGCCAGCATTTTCGTCAAGGGTGTTCATACTTTTAGAATATGGATGAGTGGTTTCTGTATCAAAGGCATTCAACAATTGATATATATAAAATGCCTATATTTAACCTATATACATTCGAAAAACTTTTCCAATGAAAGATGTTCATCTGACCATCATTGAGTGAATGTAGCTTTGCTCCTGGCTAGTAGGGATAGGCTGATATTGGGCTTTATGATATGGTAAGTTAGTAGAGATAATCATGTTATTATATATTGAATTTTATTAATAAACTTAAATAAATATATAATAATATTTAAATTTATAAATATTTTAATACATATACATGCAAAACAAAAGTCAAGTTTTTGTGAATAGTAAATTTGCCACGATAGACACGTGAGAGACAATATATGTGTATCACCATCCAGAAATGAAAGGGTTTTGGCACTCCTAACTAATTATGTTGTAGATTGATTTGGACTTGCAATTTAATAGACTCTTGTGATTATTAAAAAAAAAAACATGGTAAAAAATAAAATGTTTATAAAGTTAAAAATACTAAAGGTGTAATATATATATTTTTTGACAATAAGTGAAAACTTGTTGTTTATCTGATTATAAGCAATAATTTCTTGCCTCTCGAAGAATTTATTCAAGTTAGATCGAAAAGTAAGAATTTATAATAGAAGTCAAGGAAGCTGAATGAAAAGAAATTATTTAGCTTGCTCTGTCTAGCACCTCAAACAATATTTTATCCTTTATTCTTAATCAAATGTTATAAATTTGGATACAACAATATTTTATTCACGATATGAAACTTTCTATTATAAATTTAAATTTAATTAAATTTAAATGCGAATATAACACGAGTGAAAGGAAATTTCTTTTTTTAATTTAAGAAAAATGATAGGTAGAGTAGATATTTGTGAATATTTGTAATTGCTTAATAATTAATAGATAATATATGCTTACATAAAACAAATGAAAAATCTCAAAATATTTTTGTGAATGGCTAAAATCAAACTCGCTTTCAAGATGACAAAAGAGCAATTAATGTGACATTACATAATTTTCCACTCAAATATTAAAACTACACGTCATCTTATTTGAAGATTCCTAGTTTTAGGTAATTAATAATAACGATAGCTCAATGTACAAAATATTAATTTTACTTAATTGAGCGATACAATTAATAAGAATTCATATACACAATTTACTTGATATTCGAATGTGATATTTTTATTCATGAGGAGAACGCAAAATAAAAGATTCTTTACGAGCAAATTGTGCCTCTCTTGCAAATGAAATATACGTGTACTTTCAATCATAAGTACACATATTTAGAAGAGCTATGAAATCTTTAGGAACGATTAATCTTAATAATTTGTATTGAAATCAAATCAAAATTACTTTTAAAATAATGACTTACCACGACGATATATTTGTGACAACATACTTACTATTTATGATTCCAATATAGTATCAAAGATTGTTATTTTCCAAAACAGTGTCCATAATAAATATAATGAAATAGGGTAGAGTGATTGCTTTAATAATTATGGTGAAATATAAAAATCCAAAAAAAAAAAAATTTTAAAAATGTGATTTTGGTAAAGCAATAATATTCCTCTGTGGAAGGTGTACTCAGTTTGCTGTTTACAGCAAATTTCTCCAATGCATATCACACCTTGTGTTTGTTGGCAGGACTACAAAGACTTTGCTCAAATTATATTCTCAAAAATAAATGATCTTGCTACATAAAATATTTTAAATTTTTATTTAGAATGATAACGTCTTTCGAAAATAGTTTTTCTATCTGTATAAGATAGTGATAATATCTGCGTACGTTTTATCCTCTTCAAACCTCACTTATGAGATTCCACTGGGCATGTTGTTGTTGTAATATTTAGAATGATACATTTTTTCCTTTTAATTCAAAAATTAATTGCAAGTAAGCTTCTATTCGGAATCTCGTATTGTTTGAGAAAATTTTGTATTGTATTGTACTATATTATTTTAGTGGATATAATGTTTAAATAGACTGTATTAAAGAATAAAATAAGATTATTAAATAATAAGTAAAGATAAAATGGAATAAAAAATACTAAAATAACATCACAATCACACCAAATCGGTTGTTCCACAAAATGAAACTTTTCGTTGTTACCTAACGATGAATTTAAACTATAACGATACAATAAAACTTAAGTAACAATTAAAACTAATATTTTATTTAAACTAACAATACAATAGATAACAATCATCCAAATGAGGTGTAAAACAATAGTTAATGAATATTATTAGAGTAGTGGATGGATATGAATCTTTATTTTTAACTAGAAGTTTTAAGTTTGAGCCGTTAAAGAGCGTGAGTCTCACTATGAATATTAAACATAAACGCCTTATTTATTTGCGCTTAATAGAAGTTTAAATTTGAATGGAACAAACATTAACCATTAAGTAAATTTATTTTCATTTAAGATTTGAAGCATTTAATAGGGGTTGAATGAGTTTTAATCATTAAGATCAAAGATAGAGTCTTAGTATTATTAAGAAGTATTCTTACGTGAAAAATATTAATCACCACTCCATCAAAATCACCAGTCACCACCACTTCCATCACAACCACCAACAATATTATCATTGTCTACCACCATCAACCTTTGTCATATCACAATCACCACCGCTGCTAACAACTATTGTCAGTTACTATCGCAATTATCTTTTTCATCATTATAACTATATCAATTGCCACCAACATTCCCACTTCTATAGTAGTTGTCATCATTAACACCACTGCAATCAATTCCTACTACTAACAAACTCCGTCATCACAACTAGCATTGTCATCAACTACCATTATATATTCTATGGTCACCATGACCATCAACACGACCATCACCACATCTGCCACTACTATCAGTCACTATCACTACTATGGTCAATTTGTACTACCAACAACCTCTATCATGATAACTATAGCCGTTGCCAACTACCAGAAACACATTATCAACCACCATGCATTCTTCTGTCACCACCACCAACTAATAAGATCAATCAACTTCATCACTACAACCACGAATATCACTATCAATCGCTATCGTTATGACAATTACCACAACAACAACAACCACCTTCACCGTCACAACTATCATCACCATCATTACTAGCCATTAACAATAACTATTACCATTACCATTACCATCATCATCACTATAAACTATCTCCAACATCATTAGCAAGCATTAGTGTTTAATTGTTTTATCAAATAACGATTTTAGTTTATTAATTTTTTTTAATATTTAATATTTTTATTTAAATTGCATTTTTATTATTTATATATAAATAGATCTTATACATTCAAATGTTGAAAAACAAATAGTCTTAATCTTTCAGTATCAGATCTTAA
>DF362800.1:52476-71344 GCA_000787875.1 Solanum virginianum
ATAAAATATTTAATATCTGAACTATGTTAAAAGCTCAAAATATTTGACTTTCAAAATTTAAATTGTCACGTAAATTAAAGGAATAAAGTATTTACATTAATTATGTAAGAAGTGAATTTAGAATAAACATAATTTAAACTATAAAAAATAATTTAAATAAAAACAAAAAAACATGTGTGCTGTGCAAGTATCCAATGCTCAAATTCTAAGTTCATCCCTGTTCACAGAAAAAGCCAGAGATGACAGAGCCATCGTGGGGTATGTCATTTTGGTGATAGACATTCACTATTTATAGTGGCGGAATCAGAATTTTTTTTAAAAAAAATTTAAAATACAAAAAAAAATTAACATTTACTATACATTACATAAAAAAGTTATTTTTAACTATAAATATATGATATAATTTATTAATAAAAAAAGATTCGAATAAACCTCCTGCACTCATCTGGCTATAAAATTCGTTGGCTATTCCTAATTAATGTCACTAAAACACTCCGTCCTACAATAACAATAACATACCTAATGGATTCTCACAAGTGGAGTTTGATAATCAGGGCAAAATATATGCAGATTTTACCCCTACCTCATAGAAATAGAGAGGTTATTTTCGAAAGACCATCGTCTGAAAAATATCAAACTCCAAAAGTAGAAGAAACTAGATATGAAAAAAGAGAAGAGGAAAAGGAAAAAAAAGAATCATCTATAATAAAAAGCAAATGATAATATAAAAATATAATAAAAGTAACAAATATAAATCAGAAAAAAAAAAACAACACAAGATATAAAAACACTCCATCCTAGCTAATTGAATTTTCTTATTCTGTCGCTAATCTTTACCTAAATAAAACTAAATATGAGATTTTTATTATTTAGCTACGATTTTTTTTCTATTGCTAATTCCTCATTTTTCTTGTAGTGGTATATGTGTAAATAATGAGAAAAGACAGGGAGTATTTGGTCTAAAAAATTAGTTTTTGTTGGTACAAGGCCTTGCCAGGTCCTTATATTTAAAAGCACAGTTGGCTACAAATAGAAAAGTTTTTATTTAAATTTTCCACTTATATATAACAACAGTTATCTATTTTTATTATTAGAGCAAAGAGATTTCATTTTGCCTTCTCCATATTCATGTAAGTGAAATATTCAAAATATTACTCAATTCTTTCTTGTTTCCTTACTACAAAAAGGTATCATCAATTGCGTCGTTAAATTGTTCGTAGCTAATAATTTTCTGTTGCTAAATAGGATTGATTAGCAATAGATATTGTTTGTTGTTTAGCTACAAAATTTATTTGTCATTAATTCTTAATTTTCAAGTAGTTATTTTGATAATTTATTGTCATATCTAGTATTTTTTGTTATTGGGGATGATTCTTGAAATGGAAGGTATTTCGAAAATAGTCTTTTTATCTCTGCGAGAAAGTGATAAGGTTTGCTTACATTTTTCTCTCCCCAGACCTCACTTGTGGGATCTTCGCTGAATATGTTGTTATATGTTGATAATTCATCTATAGCAACGAATTTTATTGTTTAACTACAGAATTTATCTTTCGTTAATTCCTTCTTTTTAAGTAGTTTATTTTGATAATATGTTGCTAATCCATCGCTAAATAAAATTAGTTACAAAGTTTGTTGTTTAGCTACAAAATTTATCTTTTTTTCAGTAATTTTTTATATATAATATGTTGCTAATCCATCGTTAAATAGGATTAGCAATAAATTTTTGGAAAAAGAGAATGAGTAGGTTTCTTTTATGTGTTTTATCTTTTGTTAATTCCTATTTATTCACTAGCCTTTTTTAGATAATTTGTTGTTAATTCATCGTTAAATAGGATTAGCGACAAATTTTATTATTTAGTTATAGAATTGTCTATCGTTAATTCTTATTTTCTTGGTAGTTTGTTGATAATCCATCATTAAATGAGATTAGCAACGTAGTTATTTATTGTGTAGCTACAAAATTTATCTGGCGTTATGAATCTCTTCATTTTTTTTATTATAGCAAGAATATTTGTCTTATATTTTTCTTTTTTTTTTTTACAGATATATATTTTCGAAGTATTTGATTGAAAAATATAAAGATGGGATACTGGAAAGCAAAAGTTCTTCCAAAGATCAAGCAGATCTTTGATAAAAATGGACCTAAGAAGGCTGCTGCTGCTGACGCATGCAAGACTTTTGATGAAGCTAAGGTAAGAAAATAAAAAATAAAAATAAAAAAATATATCGTCAAATATTTTTAATTTGTTGTATCCGATAATCTGTACAAACAATAATAACATACCCAGTGAAATCTCACAAGTAGGGTCTGAGGAGGGTAGAATGTACGCAGACCTTACTACTAGCTCATAGAAGTAGAGAGGCTGTTTCCTGGATATTGTATCCGATAATTTGTGTTTTTTTAATATTTTTGAAAGTCTAAATAAGTTTGTAAAAAAGGAAACAAATTCAAAGGAGTGGATAAAGGATAAATTAGTAAAATTACTCATTTTACTTATGATTTTTTATTAGTCGTGTTTTTATATCATGTGTTGGCATTATCTGTCTTGTATTTGTTACTTTTATCGTTGTTTTCCTTTTTTTTCGGTTTGGTTTTGAGATGAGAATTTTCTGAAAACACTCTCTATCTCTATGAGGTAATAGTAAGCTCTGCGTGCATCTTACTCTTCCCTGACCTCACTTGTAAAAAATTATAATCAAGAAGAATAAGGATAATTTTTCTGAGATAATAGTTAGTAGTTGTAACAAATAATGTGTCTTTATTTAATATTTTTCGAAAGCTTAAACAAATCAACAACAACAACAACATACTCTGTGAAATTTCACAAGTGAAGTCTGAAGAGGGTCAGATGTACGCAGATTTTATCACTACCTCATAGAGATAAAGAGGCTATTTCCGAAAGCTTAAACAAGTTTATAAATAGAGAATTTTGATATTATGTATAGATGGTGTAAAAAAAAAACTCTACATAATTATAATTATGTTACTTAAATAGCTTTATTTAATACACTAATTATATATTTTTTTAAAAATCTATTTCAGGAGGGGTACAACAAGGAGTTTGAAGAGAAGAAAACTGAGCTTCAACCAAAAGTTGTTGAAATTTATGAAGCTGCTGCAGTTGAGATCAAGGTTTTTATACACTTCATTTATTTATTTATATTTCAATATGATGGAAAATTTAACATAAATTTTTCCCTTTTCAAAATAAGTGTTGTTTTAGTTTTAGAAAAATTCAAAATAAGTGTTTAATTACTCTTTTCGTTCAATTTTACTCGTCTACTTTGACTTTGCATGTCTCTTAGGGCATTCTACCATGATATTCATATTGATTGATTTATAGACTTAAATATTGAAAAATGATTTGAGGAATAAATAATTAATATTGAAGGTTAAAAAAATTATTTTTTTGATATGTTAAAAATAACAAGTAACAAGTTATTTTTAGATCCCGTAGCAATAAAAATTTAGTGCACTAAACAGCATTTTTATTATGATGAAAAAAATATATACAGAATATAGTGAAGGAACCAAAGGGTGCAGGACTAAAGAAAAACTCAGATGGGGTTCAGAAATTCCTTGATGAGCTTGTCAAGATTGGTAAGATCTCATTTATTTTAGTGATTATCTTCTTTATTTTACTTTATGTGATTTCTCTCCCACTAGGTAAGTCGTCGGCGTTGTTGTTTTACTTTAAAGTTTATCAGTTTATTCTAAATGAAATGATTTATCATCACACAAATATTTAAAATTTGTTTAGAACCACAAATTAACAAAGTCTTTCATTTAAATTTTATGTCTAGTTGGCAGCGAAACTAACTAGAGTTTGGTGTATATCGTGTATATATTTGTTATATATGCAGAATTTCCTGGATCGAAAGCTGTTAGCGAAGCAAGTTCAAACTTTGGGCCTTCGTATGTATCCGGCCCAATTAGCTTTGTGTTCGAAAAAGTCTCCACTTTTATAGTCACAGAAGATAAGAAGGAAGAGGAACCTGCGACTGCTGATGTGGAAGCAAAAGCCACGTCAGCTGAGGAGGTGGGGGTGAAGGAGAAGGAAATAGTTGTTGAAGCCGGAGAATCAAAGAAAGAAGAGGAACCATCTGTTGCTGATGTGGCACCTACTGCCAAGGTGGAGGATGTACCCGCACCTGCTGATGTGGCACCTGCAGCTAAGATGGAAGAAGCACCTGCAGCCGCAGCACCAGAACCACCGAAGGCTTAAAAAGGTGGTCCAATGTATTAAAATTCTCGTTATGCGTGGGATTCAAAAACTTGATGGATATATATACTTCAATTTGTCTTGTGTCTAAAAATTGCAATTTTTTTTTTTTACTTTTTCTATGTTTCATGGTTATTACTGTGAGAAAAAAGACATAAACTTGATTTATTATTCTTTTGTTAGTGTTCTCTCCTTGTTTATTTCCTTTGTTACTTTGTAGTTTGTACAATATTATCTCAACAATGTCTTGTGTATTTTTATTTCATTTTTTCTCGAACTTATTCCATTTAATTCTTCAATATATTTAATTTCACGAAAAAATATAATGATGAAGATTTTTTGTCAAACATATTTCTCTATGACATGAATTGAGACCAGATTATAGTCTTAAATAACTAATGACGTGGCTAATTTATTAATTTTTCTACGAAAAAAAAATAATAAACTTTGAAGTGTAAATTTTTCTTTGATAAGATAAAGTTTAGAGAAAAGAATCTCAACAACTAATTGCGTGTAGATATTATGGTTGATGTGATGATATCATTTACAATTTTTTTTAAAAAAAAAATTATTGAAACCGAACCAAGAAAATTGAATTAATTAAATTGTCTAATATTTCGATTTTCAATATTTAATGGTTGATGTTGACTACAACATATTCAACATAATTCTAATAGTAACAAAACAACAATAACAACAACAACAACATACTAACAGAAACAACAAATAATGACTACACATGTAACAAAATACTACTACTCCTCTACCCTACTATACTCCATGACTATGTAACCACCTAATCCTATCACCAATTATCCTACTATTCTAATTCGCGACCTCCACTTCTTTCTATCTAGGATCATGTTCTCAGTGAGATTAAGTTTCGCCATATCATGTCTAATTACCTCCCCCCAATACTTCTTCGGTCTACCTCTACCCCTCTGTGTAGCTCCTAAAACCAACCTCTCGCACCTCCTAACAGGGGCATCGATACTCCTCCTCTGCACATGTTCAAACCATCACAGTCTCGCTTTCCATTTTTGAGATAATTCTAATAATAACGATACATAATAATATATTCTGTGTAATTCAATAAAATAGGACCTAAAAAAGATAAAATATACACAAACCTAATCATTACTTGAGACACAAAAAAATTATTTCCGACAAAAAAAACAGTAGAATTCTAAATTCTAATAATAAATTATTGAGAAAAGAAAGAAAGAAAGGGATACATCAGAAAATTAAATATAGGATTATTTAATATAACAGATAATACAACTCATCAAATCTGATAGAAACCAAATTTGTATTGCCCACACGCAAGAAACTATAAATTTGGACCAATTATTATGTATAATAAATATTAGTTGGACCAATTATCTATAATAAATAATATTTGAAATTGATGTGTCAAGTAGTAGTTTGATTGAAGCAACTAGCCATTAAATTTAGTGCATTTTATTAATTTGTTTGTTCATAAGAAAATAGACATTTATTTGTTTTGTTTTAAATATATGTTGCCTTGCTCCAACCACCAAGCAAACTTGACCAAAATAAATAAAATAAAAAATTAAGAAAAGACATGTGGATGATTTTTTTATTGGTTCATTCATGCATTTTTAAAAATAATATATTTTTCTTGCTTTTCATTATTATCCCAAATTTGATCGACAAAGTTATTCGATATTTAACCAAGGAAAGTAATAAATATCTCGTAAAACTAACTGAAGTGCATGAATTAACTAGCACACCACGATTGCCGAATAGGAAAAAAAAGATCGACTTACATGATCGAAATGACACTAACCCACACGATTTTACTATAGTGAAGTAATGAATTACGATAAGATAAAAATGCATATAAGGAATACATTGTCTGCTTTGGACATTGGATGTTCCCTTAAAAAATGATGATTAATATGAATATTTTACCACAACACTATGTTAACGTATAGTCTTGAAAAATAACTGATGTAGATGGTAAAATTAAAAAAAAAATTCCGGGATATGTTAAATGTGACAAGAAAATGTAAATCTATTATTGGATACTAAACAAGTAAGCATTCATTCTTTGCTATAAATACTATGGGTTAGTATTTCTTTCTCAATATTTAATGACATTGAGATTTGAGTTATGACTTTGTGGTCAAGAAGTAACTCATTGGAGAAGGGCTGTTTCACCAAAGATATTTGGTACTATAATGTGATGCATGACCATACTCGGGGCTTAAACCCGAAACGTCTGTTTAAGGATGAAGAAGTACTTATTATTCTAAGACAACCCTTGTCTTGGCTCTACCCGGCTCCTCTTACAGAATTCCACTGCATCTAAATTCTGAATTCATCACTGAGCTCAGATGCCTGTTCTGCAGTTGCTACTATGCATTTACATCCATCGATAAAACCATGTGTACTAGTGAAATAACTGCAATGAGACTATCGTCTAGTATCTACAGTGTTGAGGATACTACGCGACTGAGGTTGTGGTAAGACGCATGTACAAGTAATCAACCCAGCAAGACAATATGTCTTGGATCTGTGTTCATATGTTCTCAATCAGAGTTTCCAGATAGATACATGTTGTCTTCCAAGGATTGAGATATCTGGAGTTTATGCTTAACTACAATAACCGTTAGACGCTACTAGGAATGAAGTCTGACATGAGATGGATATATACATATCACCAGTAGTTTTTGGCATCAGACACTTTGGGATAACAAACTTCCCTAACATCACATCATTAGATTAAAAGCCTCACTTTTAGTTAACATTATGAATTCTAACATATTCATTCCTACATCAATCATTTTCATCCTTCCAAAATCCCCTCTGGATGACCCCGAAGGAAGGGGCTAAAAACAGGAAACCTAATCAAAGAAATCGGAAGACAAGTGAACTTTACATGGATTGAAACTAACAGATCCATTCTTTAGGGTTGATGCAAGCATCCAAGAGTTTCCATTCTTCAGACCCCTCTACTGGTTGCTGCATAAATAAACCATCATTTAGTTGATATAAACTTAGTTTATTTATTCATGGTTTTTTCCTTCTTAAGAAGGATAATAGCAGAATGGACTACCAAAGCAGAGAAGAAACTTACATGGTCGTATTCCCAACGTGCAGTTAGTGGAAGAGAAACAAGAATACTTTCAATCCTACCTCCTGTCTTGAGACCAAATGTAGTTCCACGGTCATAAACCTTCAATTACAAAGCAAAAAAGAACAAGTCAAAACAGTTATTTCTTATTTATTTATTTTTTGGCAAATAAGAGCATAGGGAACAGAGTATTCCACCAAGTTGAATTCCACATATCGTCCCCTCCGTAATTGTTGCCATGCCTTGTGTTCGTCAGTGAATGGGGTATCCTTCCTCTTCTCTACGATAGGTATATATGCTGGAATGACAGAGTTAGCACACTCTGCACACAACAACTGATACATTAAGAGAGGGTATTTCTATCCATTCCAACAATTGAAAAGTTTACTGTGCTTGAATTAACTTCCATCATCAGACTAATCAAACAGTTTGAAGTTTCTAGTCATTTATAAAAAGGAATGGAGTGAATCAAGTCTCCAGCCACTCAAGGTTCAAGTAAAAAAATTTACTTGGGAAAATATCAGTCAATGAATGGACAACTGGAAGTGTGGACAGCAGCTGTTAATATCTTTCGAGCAAAATTTATTTCCAATCTAGGATATACATTAAGAGACGACATATGCGAGAATACCATACAATCCCTGCTACAAACAAACTTTCCAGACAAAGAAAGAGTGATTTTATATATATACATCTGGTATTTTCACACCATTTACCTGTAGAAAAGGAGAGAAGCATCTCCTGATCATAGTCGTTTAAATCGTCAAAAAAAATTCCTCCAAGTCCCCGCCTCTCATCACGGTGCTGCAAGAAAATGGGCTCAGCAAAAACTTGATTGAAACATCACTTTAAGCAGACAAAAATAAAAGTAACATGCAACCATGGAAGAGTAATCCCATTAAAAGCTTCTAGTACTTTATCACCCACTTAATAACCGGAATGCTGCATTAGGATTCTTCACAAGGACTGTAGTCCTCAACCAAAATTCTAGATATGGAATGTGAAAAAGGTGGATACTGATTGTTTCTAAGAAGATATTTCTTCCGATATTGTTACAAGAGATATAAAAGAATGCATAACTACATCCAAACAAAGGATCAAAAGCTCCTAGAAAACAGAAAAATTCAACTCAGTCATGGATCAAACTCAAACAAGTTCACCTAGGAAAAAGATGATACACAAAGTACGGTGTGCCATTACCGAGACAGTTCCATTAAAGAATAATTTGCTTATAAATCTCTAAGGTTTGTAAAGGTTTTCCTGAAACCCTCTGAATGTCTGGTTTATCTTTAGGAAGATAGTAACTTTCAGCAAAGGGAGGCAATTCACATGTGAGACTCATAATAGGTACTTAAGCAAGACTGCAATAAATTTAGATATTTGATCCTTACAGTACGCCTCACAAGAAACCAAAGCTCGAAACAATTTCAGGAACTAAATATGGAGAAATTAAAATTGATCAGAGGCAAACACAAAAACCAAAGAGCACTAAGGTACACCTTAATGATGGGAGATGCTTGGAGGGTTTGTGTAACTTAGACACTATTGTCCTTAGTGTCTAGTTAGATTTTTGGTTTATTCTAAAGTAAATAGTTTTGAAAATAATTTTTGAGATTGTGTTGGATTTTCTTTTCTCTTTCTTTAAAAAGTAGTTGTTTTCTATTTTGGTTCTTCAAGGAAACTTTTGGGTTCTGTTTCAAAACAAAGTTTAGTTATCAAATCAAACATGATTGATTTCAGCTTTAAAAATCATTTCTATAATTTTTCCATCCAAATGCCACAACTTAAATAATGTTACATGTTAGACACATAACAATGACTCTTATGCAGTTGGAAATGTTAAGTTGCTTAAAATTCAATAATGATGGTTCAATTACAGCATTTTCATGTTTAGTGGGTAAATCTCCACTCCAGATTCTTTAACAGTATCTAGCGCAATTACCGTATTCTTCCAGTTTCTGACAGATTATGGGAATGGAGAAATTTCATATGGAAAACAACTTCTATCTGCTAGTAAAATGGAACTCTAATACCTTTATATAGAAATAATCATCACACCACTTCTTGAAACGAGGGTAGAAACTAGCATCAAATTTGTCACAAGCACCTTTTTGCACCTGCAACACAGACAGAGGGTTGTAATAAAGAGAAAAGTCTGTCATACAATATGAAGATCTTTCATTCCGGCCAAGCATAGTATTGATAGGATAGTGGTGCTCAAAGAGCAGCAACTACTTCGCATGGAGTAAGTGTGTGCAAACACCAGAACAGGCTGGGAAGACTCGCAAAAGATATGGATTCTTAGTCAGAGATGGCAGAAGAAATAAGCTCAGGTCAGATCGCAGGGCTGGACATACCCCCAATGAAAGAAGCACTTCCAGACTTTAGATTTGTTGCCAACCAGGAAAGACCCGGGACTTTTCTGTCACTTTTGTGTGAATAAAGCAGCATGTAAAAAAGTCTCTCAATGCTTTTCACCGTGGTAAATTTTCTAAATTAGACATTAGAAATTTTGAACTAATGAAACAAAGCTCTACAAAGGTGTAGTTTTTGCATGCTTATACCGAATGGAAGTGCTTCACATCCTCCTCGAAAATGTAAGCGGGTGTCAGATCAGTACCACCTCCAAACCACCATTGCCTAGGTGCTCCTGGAGTATCTGCATTAAAATTGATAGTAACTGACAAATTAATATAGTTCAACTTAAATTAATCAAGAGCATCTGCATATTATGCATTAATAAACATAACCAGTGAACAGATTCCAAAATGCAAGAAGCACACAAGAGAACTGGGGCAAGAGCACTAAATTCCAGACAGATTTCTTAGTTAATGATCTGGTGTATTTTCTATCTTAAAAGGGTAACAAATTTTTGGTAAGCAACTCTTTTAAGAATTAGCACTTCTGCAATAATATTCTCACGTTAAATTCTTCTCCAATCATCTACAAGTGGTCTCATGCCAAAGCGTCCTACACTACATAGCTCTGTTTTATGTCTCCACGGTGTGCTGCTTACTGATGCCTGGTGGCCTCCTTCACGTTATTGCTTATCTAGTATAAAAACAAGCTTGAAGCTGCTATTGATTGGGCTAAGCTATGAATACCTTAGGCAAATCTTACATCAGCAAAAAACATGGAGAGATGTGGTGTACATAAGGAAGCAAGCATTAGATCACAGTAATGCATTCTGAAGCTGTGCAGGCAACTGTGTACTAGAGTGTAAAAATTAACGTCGGAACCACCCCTCTGTATCCTTCATGCCTTTCTTCATTCATGGTTCGATATTCTGGTGTCCTAGGCATAGAGGAACCATACCAATCCATCCCGAACTTGGTGGTTAAACTCTACTGCAGCGACATATGTTGATGGAACAATCTCAACAATGAGGCTGAGCCCCTAAGGCAAATCCTATGTCGGCAAAAATACAGTAAAGTTGTTGTGTCTAATTCTTAAGTTATGCATGCTTAGATCTAATGTGGGAAAAAGCACTGGTGAACTTGATTGTTACACTCAGCCTCCAAAATGGTGGCTCCACAAGTTCGAATTCAATTCGAGCCAATAAGTAATGCTCGGTTAAGCAGCATAAAATTTACATGAGTTTGGTTGCATCATAACAATAGATTGGATTAGATATTTTAACCAATAACCAATTATATTAACCAATGAGCAGAATAATAATATGAGGGTCATAAAACTAGTGAAATAACTAAAAATTACAGCTCATGGAAATATGATATAAATAAATAACCTTGTTGCCTCTCTAACAACTTAATCTTTTAGATAAGGTGGTCACATAATTCAAGATGGTATTAGAGCAAGCAGAGGGGACATTGAGTCTCAACACCACTCTACTAAAAAATAATTTTCAAGTGTTTGGCCCAAAGAAAGAATCAGGGACGAATGTGAGGTAACTTGTTGCAGACTACAAACCCAATAAATAAATAAATAAATGTGACATGCCTTTATCAATTTGACCTTTTACATAGAAATAGTTACCCAATTCAGCATCCTTCATGTATAAACAGAAGTTGGGTAAACCCATGACTCATTCCTCTTCTTTATTCACTCTTTCTTTTCATCCTTTTCGCAGTATCCCAGACTTCTGCCACTTGTGCCACCGCATTCATTTGGTACCACTGTTTTTACCCATCTCAAAATAAGCAATACCTATCTCCTCCCTCATCTGCAATCCCAAATGTGCACCATCCACCACCATTCTATTCTCTTATCCCTTCCTAACTAACAATGACACAATCTATTTTCATTCCTATCCCAGCCAGAAATCTATCCTTCTCCCCTCTTGTATGCTCAACCCCGTGCCCACCTCTACCTTGAAGCCCGGCATTTGTCAAGTGATCTATTTTCTTATCTATCCCTGGCTGTTATCGACTCTCTTCCCTGTCCCCAACCACAAGTGTATCCTTCCCATTCTCTGCAACCCCGCCCTCCCTCCTATCCCCACATTATTGCTAGATTGCTATGGTTTTACTTTCTGAATGTATTTTCTTCTTTTAGGTGCTGCTCCTTTTCTTACTTTTTGTGTCATTTGAAGATATTCTAATGATGGATGGAGATTAAGTATAAATAAATGTTAGGAAAATTACTAATTGCACTAGAAAGATTAAATTGTGCAAAAAGTGCTTTCATTTTCAGAATAATGTTCTTATCTTGTTGTTACCCAAAAAAAGGAAAGAATTAGGATGGCATGTTACTCCATTTTAGAGAACAATCCCAAAAAAAGAACTCCAAGTTCTTGTGGCCCAACAGGAAATAAGAAGCAGAGCAAAGCAAATATGCTGCACCTTGGAGCTGCATTAATTTTGATATCCAGTGCAATAGGAATTACTCTGAGGGAAAACTGCAAAAGGTGCACATGTGCTTTGCATTTGTCAATTTCTGTGCAAAGCAAGAGAAATGGATTTCACTCTCTAGTCTATGTTTATAACTGCAATCTCTTTTTTGATTATTTTATTCCAAAATCTCAAAGAAAAGCACAATAGGCATCGATTACACTCACTAGTCCTGCACAATCTCTTCTTTTCTCATAAACTCGTAGTTTCCATTCCATTTACATCAAAAGCAGATCAGCATCACAGAAGAATAACCAAAATTATGAAGGGAAATACCTTTAGGAGCATCAGTCTCAAAGTAGCGATAGTTGAAATGTACAGTTGGTGCAAAGGGGTTAATTGGATGTATAACCTGGTAAAAGAAATAGAACCTTGATCAGTGATAATAATGTTTGGCTTGTGGTTCAAGTACAATGGACCAAGATTTTCACAAAGAATAATACTAAAAGAAGGTAATTATGCTAGTCCATTCTGGTTCTTAACTAAGCAAGTGGAATCAATCAACTACCCTCAATCCCAAACTAGCTGAAGTCAGAGATATGAATCCCCTACATGTTCCACTCTAATCCGGCAATCATTATTATTAAGAGTTTTAAGCTTTTGGGTGAATATTAGTGACAGTGTAATAGATCATAACAGTAACTCTTTAGGGAAAATCTACTTGCCTCTTAAACTGATAGACATTAATATCAAAAATAAACTGTTGATAAACAAAAAGAAAGGGAATTTTACGTTGTTTGCCAACAGCAACCTTCTAAGTTCATAGGTGGAGTTCAACTACGCAAGTGGAAACAAAAAGAAAACAAACTGAAAACTACTAAAGCAATATACTTGTAGAATGCCATAATCTTCAGAGAGACATCCAAGAATCAACTTAAACACCTTTTGGATAACTTTTGGTTCTTAACTAAGCAACTGGAATAGATATACTAAGCCTCAGCTTAGACCTGTTAGATTAGGCATTTGAATCTGTTTATATATTTCTTTCTATTCAGTAACAACGTTTGTTTTGATCGTTAATACTTAAATTTTACTGTATCGTATTGTTAAATCCATCTTAAGGTAACAACGAAAAAACTGATTTCGTGTAACGTCCTATTTGGTCTGATTGCAACACTATATTCATTAAAACAATACACTATGATATAATACAACACAATATGTCACAACCATCCAAAGAAAGGTTGTTTCTGAACGACCTCCAGCTCAAGTGCAGCAAATCCAAGTAGTACAAAGAAGAAGAAAACAGTGTAGAAAGCATAGCAACTAACAAGAGAAGCAATGCAATAAATCCATCTTTAGGTAACAACCAACAATCTCAATTTGTATACGGAACGATTTGGTTTGGTGTGATCATAACATTGTATTCATTGAAACAATACAGTACAATACAATGCAACAGAATATATCACAACCATAGAATAACCCGATAAAAATAAATAATTATATTTGTATTATTATATATAGTCCTTAATAGTTTCATACTTTTAATTCTTACTGTCTCAAATTCTCAGTTATTTTACAATGTGATAGTATTTGCAACTCCAGCAGCAAAAAATGGGATAGGACCAGGTTTAGTATTTCCATTATCAACAGGCCTAGCAGCTCTATAAGCTTCAGGAGGCATAACACCATAAACAACAGACACATTAACACCTGCCTTCTCAAACACATTCCCATCTTGCAAAACCCTACTAATCCCACCACCCCCACCAGGCCTCGACCAAACATCTTCCTTAAATTTCCCACCTCCATCCACTTCTTCCAAAGCAGCACAAAAACTATCTTGAACCTCCCTAATCATCTTCTCAAAACGTGCTCTAACCGAATTCGGCTTTGATGACTCATCCCCTGATACCCCTTCATCAGATTCTCTTAGAAATGTATGTGGGCGTTCCGTTTCTGGGGTTTCCTTCTCAATCATCCCCGATGATGATGAAGCTTGAACTCTTACGGAGTAGTTGTTGTTGGGTGTTGATCTTGTGAATCTAGTGGTAAGTGGGAGTGATGAGAGATTGGTTAAGGAAGAAGGAGAGGAATATTGGAGAGGGAAAATGGAGGTGGAAGAGGATGAAGGAGAAGAGAGAATTGCAGGAAGCATTGTATTTTAGATGAAAAAATTGAGAGAAAAAAGGGGAAGAGAAGACTAAATTGGATTTACAAAGTGTGTGTATGACCAATGGGGAGATAATAAATGGATTCTTGGGATAAGAAAAGCTTTGCACAGCCCACAGGGATACAAAACTTCACACTACAGCCCACAGGGAGATAAGAAATGGATTATACTTGGTAAACATGAGTAGGTGTTGACCTCATTTGTTCTTATTCTGATTCTTAATGCATAGTTGAATGGTTGATTATGCTAATAGTTGTCATAAGTGGCTAGTAATGGCGGTGGTGATAGTTGTGATGTTGCAGGTGATTGATGTTTATAACGATTAGTAGTGTTGGTGATTGTAGTAATGAAATCAATTGATGTTGGCAGTTGTTGTTGATTGAAAAATGTGTGGTGATTGAGAGATGTATTTTCTTACATCGTAGAAATTATTAAAATATCCTTAGAAAAAAGATTACTCTCGTAACGCATCTTTCCAAATTTTATTGGCAAATTTAAGGTCAAAATATCGATCAAGGAGAAAAATTATGGAGGAAAGTGATTTCGGTTTGAATTTCAATGTGCGCGACAGGTCCACGTCGCGGACCTGCGTCGTGATAGTTCATTTTTTAGTTTTGTTCATATACTCACTGGAGAAAGTGCGAGTTACATAAAATACACATAAAACGCATTTGACAAATGCAATTTATGTGTTATTTTATAGAAAAACAGTTTCTGAACGCGTTTTAAGTTTTTCGTCAAAAAATGAACTGAAATGGAACAAGTCTGCATTTGCGGACTTGCTCTATCATGGTACTTGATATTTAATTTTAAAAAGCAAGGGCATTCTAGTCCTTTCCCACCCATCCTAGATTAAAACCCCGTCGTTTTGAGGTCGTTTACGCCCTAAAATTTGTAACCTACGCTTATTCTCCTTCACTTTTCACGTACAACTTTCGAAGAAAAGCTGGTAGTAGAGATTGATTATAAAGGTGATAGTGGTTGGCAGTAATAGTACGATAACAATTAGGGTTGTTCAAAATAGAATTGAATCTGATTACTACTGGCTGATAGTAGTACGACGATAGCAATTACGGTTGTTCAAAATCGAATCGAAACCGATTACTCAAATTGAAAAAAAGTTATTGATTTATCAGTAACGGGTTATTGGTTTAGCAGTTTTGATAACGGTTTGAATTTTTTCTAATTATTGGCTATGGGTTCTTAACAGTTTTAACTTTTTTCTTAACGGGTTAATTAATAACCCGATAAAAATAAATAATTATATTTGTATTATTATATATAGTCCTTAATAGTTTCATACTTTTAATTCTTACTGTCTCAAATTCTCAGTTATTTTACAATGTGATAGTATTTGCTTTTGAACAAAATACAATTTGTCAACTTATGTGTATGATTCATTTAATTTGTCACTTTATTTCTAAGTAATTTTTGAATAAAGAAATTTTTTTGTTAAATCTTAACAGTTAAACCAATAATCGAACTGATAAACGAATAACTGATCAGTTAGTGTATTAATGGTTCTATAACGATTTAGTATATCTACAAACTGATAATCGATAAGTCAAATCGATAAACTTCAAAATTAAACTGATCGATATGCAGTCCTAATAGCAATGATGGTATGACGATCGAAGAATGTATAGTGATAGTTGATGACTATGTTAGTTGTGATGACGAAGTATGTCGGTAGTAGTAATCGATTGTAGTGGTGATAGTAATGGTGGAGGTAATGATGACTTTAGATAAAGAGGTGATGGTGACAATGGATATAATTATAATGATGAAAGAGATAAGTGTCGCAGCAACTAATATAATGGTTATCAACAATGGTGACAGAAAGGGTTGACAGTATACGAAGTGAATGATGGTTGATAATGGTGATGGTGGTAATGGTAATGGTAGAGATGATTATGGTGATGACTGGCAGATGTGGATAGAGTGATCGTTAATATTATCCACACAAGAATCCATCTTCATAATATTAAGACTTTGTTTGAATGTTCAATTTAAAATTATGATATTTTACAAGATGAAGTTGAAGTTTTATTTAAGCGTGCAAATTTATATTTTTTCTAATTGTACTTTTTGCTCATACATATAAAAATTTAAAATTACCAAAATTCTTATAAATCCTTACTGAATAAGAGACAACTCAAGTAGACATATCGATAGAAAACTGCTACTTCACCCCCAACTCTCAAGAAAATTCTAATTTAACCAAATTCCAATTAGTGAGCTTTTCTAATATTTGTAAAAGTTTCTGGGGCTAAATTGTAAACAGAAGAAAATAATGGAGCTTTTCACAAAAAAAAAAGAATTAAGATTTTCTCGGGAAAGTTTACAAAATTTCACGTGATTAATTTCAGATTCAATCTCAATCCTCCGCCGCGCACGGCAGTTCCCGGTGACCGGCCACTGAATTTCAGTATTCCGATCATTCCTGCCTTTTGTAAATTGTAACTAAATCATGGAGACTGTGAGAGTACAATTATTGGCTGAGAAAGGTGAGATCTCAGTGCCTTCACAATACGTACAACCACCGGAAACCAGACCAGAAGTAGGAAACACTAACGTAAATACAGCAGTACCAGTAATCAATCTCAGTTCACGAACGAACCTTCTCGATGAACTGAAGAAAGCGTGCAAAGAATGGGGAGCATTTCAAGTGATAAACCATAGTGTTCCGATTAGTTTGTTGGATGACATGAGGCGTATTGGTCGGACGTTCTTTGAAGGTCGCAATATGGAAGAGAAGCTTAGGTATGCTTGCGATTCTGCTTCTCCTGCTTCTGAAGGATATGGCAGTCGTATGCTTGTAGCATCAAATGACACGGTTTTGGATTGGAGAGATTATTTCGATCACCACACTTTGCCTTTATCTCGCCGTAATCCTTCTCATTGGCCCGAATCTCCCGCCGATTACAGGTTTTGCTCACTTCTTCTCCTAATACAAGTAGCAAAATTTGGAATGAAATTCATATAAATGATTCCAACTAATTTGGATTGGAACTCATTTGATTGATTGATTATGAACAATTGATAGCTTTTAGTTTCCATGGTTAGTGTACGGAAATGGAATGCACTGTTATTGAGCTGACTGTGAACAGAATTGGACTCAGGGGATAATAGTTCTTTTCTTCTTACTGAAAAAGTACTTTGTTGCAACCCAATGTTGTGGCCTAGCGGTCAATCAAGTGGACGTAAACCATGACAAATTAAGGTTCAAGCAACTAGCCTTGGTAGATAGAGTTATAAACTAGTTGAATTGGTGGGAGGCATCAGATACCCGATTGAATAGTTGAGATGCTTTCAAGTTGGCACAACCGCAATTGTTATAAAATAAACCACTTGTAAAGTTTAGTTGATGATTTGCTTTACTTCATCAAGTAGCTCACGATGGATTTTACTTTCTATAGGCATTATGATTTTGCATGGAATACTAAGTAAATGCAAGTGCAAGGATTTTGCAAAATTTTGGAGGTTTCAACAACAACAACATACCCAGTGAAATCCCACAAGTGGGGTCTGGGGAGGGTAGAATGTACGCAGACCTTACCACTACCTAAGTAGAGAGGCTGTTTCCGGGGAACCCTCATCTCAAAATTCATACGCAGAAAGGACTAGATATGACCAAAAGTAAAAGAAAACACATAACATAAATATAATACAATTAACACATAAACAACAAAATAATTACAATACATGTTAGAAAAAAAATACTACTACTCAAACCTATTAGACCCCCTGACTAGGTAACCACCACAGGAGCATCGATACTCCTTCTCTGCACATGTCCAAACCATCGCAGTCTTGCTTTCCTCATCTTCTCAGCTACTGGGGCCACCTCTAGTTTCTCTCTATGAATCAAGTTTGCTTATTTGATTCATAGGGAGAAGCTCGAGTCCTTTTACTACATCCTTACTGTCTCTCTTAAGAGTCTGTAATGGTCATTTTATGTTTTTAAGACTGCTTTTCTGGATTGTTGTATAAACTCGATTGATGCAAATTGAAAGGTAATTGATAATTTCTAGGAATTCCTGCAGTGCTAAAATGTCTCTGTAGAACAGTGGAAGTGTTAATTCTTTTACGAGAAACTAGTTGAAGTAATAGTGATTGGAAGTTGTTCAGGATATGAGTGTCAATTATTTCCTTTCTGACCCTGTTTCATGCATAAAGCTCGCCTAAGCTATTAACGTAATAGAAACCTCTTAGTCCTACAATTTCCAACCCCTATGAACCCTGATGTGCATTGTTTTGACCCTAAACAACAACAACAACAACAACATACCCAGTAAAATCCCACAAGTGGGGTCTGGGGAGGGTAGGATGTACGCAGACCTTACCACTACCTAAGTAGAGAGGCTGTTTCCGGGGCACCCTCATCTCAAAAACCCATCCGCAGAACGACCTAGATATGATCAAAAGTAAAGATCAAAAAGTAAAGAAAGCTCAAAAATTTTGATAACTCAAAAAAATTTAGGGTTAAAGAAGAATACAATCTAAACATAGAAACACGTAATTAAACACTGACCGTTACGTACAAGAAAGGAAAACAAAATAATACAATCCTATAGGC
>DF362799.1:1479-21209 GCA_000787875.1 Solanum virginianum
CCCCTTTTACGCCAATACCAATGCTTATACAGTCAAATATTAATCCAAATCCATACCAACAATATTGAAAACCATTCCAACAATGTTATTCCCATTTTTTATCCAACATTAATTAAATATACACTAACCTCCAAACTAATTCGTAACAATTACAACACTCCAATACACTAAAATTTATTCAAATAAGGCATCAACATTAAATAATGAATTCGACAATACTAAAATCACTTAATTCGGATGCAGGGGCAAAATCGTCCAAAAATTTTATCATCATAAAAAAGTTACCTGAATCTGAAAATTTTTATATGAAAATGTTCTCCAAGTAACAAGGATTCCAGTAGCGAAAACCGTTTCTAAAATGGAGCTCATATGAGGAAGAAATCACAATTTAAAGTTTCAGAATAAAATAAAACCTCAACAGAAAACAGTGATTTTTACCTCAAACAATGTACCAAAATCAGTTTCTGAAGCTTCCACTTTGTTTTCCTTGAAAAATTAGGCAACTTAGCCTTTTGAATCACCCAAATCAAATCAAAATTGAGAGAGATATGTTGGGTTGAAGTTTAAGAAATGTTCTGTGAAGAAGCTGAAGAAATCTGCGATGATATGCAAATTTTTTCACATCAGAACAGGTCTGCCAAATGGTAGAAACCTATAGGGCCATATGGCACCGCCTTACTAATGTCCTCCGCTGTTCAAACGTAATTTCGATATTTCGATCTAGTCTGAAGTCATAAGAATACAATCCATATATGCAATCTTATTGGAAATATCATTCCGGACTCAATGGTGCAGTCAAAATTTCCAGCAGAGATCATTTTATGCTAATATGGGTCCCCCTTTAAATATCAAATGCTACCGGTAGGTCAAATTAACCAAAATCCTTGGAACTGAACAAAAGGTCCTCCTAGCCCAAAATCGACGTTACGGATCCTCAATGCCCGAAATACGGGTCCTAACATGGGTATTATGGGTGAAAGGAACCCATGAAAGAAACTACATACCTTGGCTTAGAGATAAACTTGGTGAAGATTGGAGATGGAGACTTGAAGCTTCAAGAAGAACCTCGAAGGAGAACCTTAGCTTGGTATGAGAGTTTGGGACTTGAATTTGGAAGTGAAAATATGGCTAAGTGTTTTGAGTGAGTATTAGCCTTGAAGGAGAACCTTACCTTGGGATGAGGGCTTGAGACTTGAGTTTGGGGAGCGAAAATATGGCTAAGTATTTTTGTGAGTATAGGGAAATGTTTTAGGTAGTATGAGGGTGAAATTTGGCTAAATATAGGTAAAAACACGTGCAGGAACACTTAGGCCCAAGACATAGAAGTCTTGGACCGAACTAAAAAAAAACAATCCCCAACATGAGCAGAGACGCATCTCGGAGGCAACATAAAAACCTCACTGGAAATTGCACCATTAGATTTTCGAATTTTGATATAGTTTCTCCAAAATTAGGGTTAGACCTTTTTTTCCCTAATTTTGATCCCCTGAACCAGAATATGAAGTCAGAATTTTGAAATAATGAATAGATTTTGAGATAATATGGAATTTAAATTATTGGACATTTCGAGGTATATTTTCGAGCACTTTTAGGGTCGTTTCATTATCTCCCCCTTGGGAACTTTCATCCTCGAATGTAACAGAGACATACAAGATAAGAGTAATCATAAATAAATCAGCCCCAACAAGAATGCAATATAACATTTAAAACACCATTTTCAAAATCTCAACATAAGTGTAAAATCGTCATAAACTTGCCAAATTAAACATGAATGCATATGAATGACATAGGGGATGAAATACAAGACTTGAAATCATATAGGGGACTTAGAATTAGTAACTTAGGCTTGAGTGGAGTAGAAAATATAAGGATACTGTTTTTACATGTCCGTTTCGGCCTCCCAAGTAGCACTTTTGATTTGTTGGTTCCTCCAAAGGACCTTAACGGAAGTCACATCCTTGTTCCTCAACCTCTTGACTTGTCTATCCAAAATCTGAATCGAAACCTCTTCATAGGTCAAGTTGTCTTCCACATCCTTTTTCCTCAATCTCTTCACTTGCCTATCTAGGATCTGAACCAAAACCTCCTCGAAAGTCATGTTATGCTTAACAACACGTACAACATCAAGAGGCACAATAGCATTAGGATTACCAACATATTTTCTCAACATAGAGACATGGAACACCGGATGAACCAAATTCACTTTACTAGGCAACTTCAACTCATAAGCTACATTGTCAACCCTCTTTACACCTTATAAGGACCAACATATCATGGACTCAACTTCCCCTTTTGACCAAAACAGACCACACCTTTCATTGAAGAAACTTTCAAATAAACCCAATCACCCACTTTGAATTCGGGGAGGAGGTCTTGGACTCAACTTCCCCTTTTGACCAAAACAGACCACACCTTTCATTGGAGAAACTTTCCAATAGACCCAATCACCCACTTTAAATTCAAGGTCTCTTCTTCTCACATCGGCATAGGATTTTTGATAACTTTGGGCTATTTTCAACCTTTACCTAATCATCCTCACCTTCTCAAGAGCCTCCACGACAAGATTCAGTCCCATTAAAGACACCCTTCTAACCTCAAACCACGTAGCTGGTGATCTACAATGTCTCCAAAAAGAGCCTCAAAAGGAGTCATACCCATAATAGAATGGTAGTTATTGTTGTACGCAAACTCAATCAAAGGAAGATTGTCATCCCAACTACCCCTCAACTCCAATACACAAGGCCTTATCATATCCTTAAGGGTTTCAATAGTTCTTTCAGCTTGGCTATCCATTTGAGGGTGGAAGGCCGTGCTAAGGTCAACTTTTATACCTAGCCCTCTTTGAAAAGACCTCCAAAAGTGTAAAGTGAATTGTGAACCACGATCTGATACATTGTGCCCTCTTTCATGAAGGCCTTCAATTCAAGCAAGGCGGAGTCAAGATCTTGCTTTGCTATCACCTCATCAACCAAAGAAGACCTAGACCCATCAATAATTACAACACCATCATCACCAGCCTCTTCCAACCTAACCCTCAATCTAGCCAATTGATGGACCTCCCTAGCCATCTCCTTACCACCACCATCAAATGGGCTAGGCTATCTATAGACACCCTACTCAACGCATCTGCCACCATATTTCCCTTACTCGGATGATAATGCACACTCTTGTCATAGTCTTTAAGAAGTTCTAGTCACCTTCTTTGCCTCAAGTTGGGATCTTTTTTAGTGAAGACATATTGGAGGCTCTTATGATTGGTGAAGACATCAACATGCACCCCATATAAATACTGATGCCAAATCTTTGAGCAAACACAACGACAGCTAACTCTAGATCATGGGTAGGGTAGTTCCTTTCATGTACCTTGAGTTGTCAAGAAGCATAAGCTATGACCTTACTATTTTGCAGCAACACATAATCCAAACCAACCCGGGAAACATCAAAATACACCACAACTGCCTCAAGGCCATCTAGTAGTGACAATATAGGAGCGGACACAAGCTTGTCTTTCAATGTTTGGAAACTCCTCTCACACTCATTGGTCTACACAAACTTCACCTTCTTTTGAGTCAATTTTGTAATAGGGGAACCAATGGAGGAGAACCCATTCAAGAACCTTCTATAATAAACCACTTGGCCCAAGAAGCTTCTAATATCTGACGGGGTTAATGGTCTATGCCAATTTCTAATCACATAGATTTTCTTAGGATCCACTTCTATACCATCTCCTGACACCACATGACACAAGAATGCAACCTCCTTTAACAAAAATTCCCACTTATCATATTTGGCATACAATTTCTCCTCCCTCAATCTTTGCAACACAACCCTCAAATACCTCATATGCTCCTCCCTACTCCATGAATAGATCAATATATCATCAATGAAGACCGCAACAAAGGAATCAAGGTAAGGTTTGAAGACCCAATTCATCCGGTCCATAAAGATGGTCGATGCATTGGTCTACCTAATCGACATCACAACAAACTCATAACGCCCATATCTAGTCCAGAAAGCCATCTTAGGAATATCACTTTCCCTCACCCTCACTTGATGATACTCGGATCGAAGATCAATCTTAGAGAATAAGCTAGACCCTTGCAATTGGTCAAACAAATCCTCAATCCTTGTAAGAGGATACCTATTCTTGATGGTGACCCTATTGAGTTGCCGACAGTCACTATACATTCTAAGTGACCCATCCTTCTTTTTCACAAACAACACCTGAGCACCCAAGGTGATTAACTAGGTCTAATAAATCCCTTCTCCAACAACTCTTTTAACTCCTTCAACTACACTGGGGCTATATGGTAAGGGGGAATGGAGATAAGTTGAGTATTGGGGAGGAGGTCTATACCAAAATCTATCTCCCTTACAGGAGTGATACTGGGAAGATCATTTGGGAAGACATCAAGGAACTCATTTACAACTGGAACCAACTCTATTGAATGGACGTTGGACTCTATATCTTTAACCCTCATAAGATAGTAAAGACACCCCTTAGAGATCAACTTACGTGCTTTAATGCATGAAATGAATCTACCCTTGACCACCACATCTTGACTTTACCACTCAAGGATGGGTTCATTAAGAAATTGAAACTTGACCCTACAGGTTCTACAATCAATAGAAGCATAGTAGGCGTGCAACCAATCCATCCCAAGAATGACATCAAAATCTACCATGTTTAATTCAATAAGATCACAAGGAAACAACTTATGTAAAATGCAAATAGGACAACTCAATAACTCCTTTCTTCAAGAAAACACTTAAAAGTCCTCTATGGTACCAACTTAATGTATATCATTTTATAGAGGCACCAATAGAAGTAGACACTACATATGACTCATGCAACAACTCAAGGCAACATGGAAATTTTTAGTAACAAAAGGGGTAACAAAAGAGAGAGTGGCACCCGAATCAATCAAAGCATATATATCAAAGTCAAAGATTTTCAACATACTATTAACAACGTTGGGTACCTCATAACCCCTTGCCTTCTATGTAGAGCATAAAATCAATTATGCCTTGAGATAATACCTTCAGGACCACCTCTACCAATGAAATTGCATCCGACCCTTGCTACAGTTTCTTAGGCAATCTACCTTCTTTTTACCAAGCTCCCCACATTCATAGTAAGTATTAGAACCCTTCAAATATGGTCCCTTATGACTCACTCCATATTTAGGACACACATCAATAAGAGCCACAACACAAACACCTTGAGGCCTAGGGAGGTCATTGGAAAACACCCTATTAGTAGCATGGTGAGATCATTGGCCTTGATGAAACTAGCTACCCCTTAGGAACTTACCCCCAAGATGGGCCCTCTTGGCTGCATGCCCCCTTCTCTTCCTCAATTACTCCTCTTCCATTTGCTCGGCATAAGTCATCAACCAAGATAAGTCCATGCCACTAATTATCATGGTGGACCGGCCTTTTCACTTACCAAGTTGGATAACCCCATCACAAACTTGTTCATCCTAGATCTAGGATCGGCCACCAAATGAGGAGCATACTTTGAGGAGCGGACACAAGCTTGTCTTTCAACACAAACTTGTTCATCCTAGATCTAGGATCGGCCACCAAATGAGGAGCATACTTTGAAAGTTGATTAAACTTAAGGTCATACTCCCTCACACTCATAGAACCTTGTTTCAAGTTCATAAAATCCACCAACTTAGCTTTCCTAAGCTCAAGAGGAAAAAATTGACTAAGGAAGGATAATTTGAACTCCTCCTAAAGCACCATATTACCAATCCCCTTCTCACCCTTCTGTTGGTCATACCATATTTGAGCTACCCCTTTGAGTATGTACGCTGCCAACTCCGCTTATTCATTTAGCCCAACACCCATGATATTCAAGATCTTATAGACTAATCAATGAACTCTTGTGCATCATCATTCACCTTTGACCTATAGAACACCAGAGGATTCATCCTCATAAAGTCTCTTACCCAAGCTCCCGGGATAGTAGCATAAGGGGCTTGGGCCCCTTGATTGACTTGGTTGACCACAACTTGGACAAGAACAGTGAGAGTATCCTGGAGCTCACCATTAGTAGGTTGCTCCTCGAGAGTTTGGGCCCTTTGTCCTTGAGTGTTTGGCATGATCTAGCACAGTAAAGAATAATCATCAGGGGAAAAACTTACCACAACTCTATTGCATGACTTACAACATGCAAAAGGGAAACATTTCCTAAAACGCCTCATAGCCTCCTATTTATAGTCATAGGGTGCTTCACAACCATGAATAGGACTCTAATCGATGCGGTGTGTTGGACTCTGAGGATTTATTATCCTACTATTCTGATATGAAGCTTGTCACAACCAAAGCCTAGGGCTGAGACATGGCACGGTGAATGGGGAACCTAAATAAACCCCAAACAAGCCTCTTAGAACATCATTACACATCCTTGGTCACGGAAGCAATAAACTAAGCATCAAGATACAGTAAAGTGGGGCAACTAGGGTTAAGGGAAATACTTTTATATCATAGACATCAAGAACAATAGAGTCAAGGCTTTTAGTATAGATACATAACATGTCCAACAAATACCTATAATATATAAATAAAAGGGGGGGCCAAGACAAAGTAACTGGGCTCACCCTGATAATCAATGTAGACATAAAGAAGAAATTATTAATACATAATAAGCGCAACATAGA
The DNA here is from genome assembly GCA_000787875.1 of Solanum virginianum. Classification (NCBI taxonomy): domain Eukaryota; kingdom Viridiplantae; phylum Streptophyta; class Magnoliopsida; order Solanales; family Solanaceae; genus Solanum; species Solanum virginianum. The sequence continues at coordinate 8,148 of DF362799.1, forward strand.
CTAATGTCCTCAAAGTGGAGGACTCACCAACTAGCTTGAGTAGTATTGAACTAGCCATGTAGAGGATGATAATCAACTTGGGCACTGGTTCCTACTTCTTGACATCATGTAGGCATAGAGTATACGTTAGTACGTTTGAATGAACTAAGAATGTAGGATGCAACACAACAAGAACTAGGCATCATGATCAAAATGCATAACATACTAGTGTGTGAGGTACAAACCTCTTATCAAGGTTAGTGATGATAGCACCCATCACCCTAGTGGTTGAGATGTTGGCCCCTCAACTAGGTCACCCAGATCAGGCATGGTCTAATGCAACACTTTATATAGAATATATCATATACATAAGCTCATTTCATCATCATGTACTTAATCATAGCATATGGATCAGGCATGGACTAATCCAACACTTTATATAGAATATATGATATACATAAGCTTATTTCATCATCATATAGCCAATCATATCATATCTCATGCTTTGGAGCCTCAACTCCTCAAGAAGTCACATACGAACATTTTATCAAACATTTAGAGAGTGTGTAATGGCAGTATAAAACCATGAAATTGAGAGATGAAATCATACTGGAAAATCTGTTATAAAACCATCATTCAACACCTTTCCACACCCCCAAGCAACGTACATCAGAACCCCTCATCAAATCTTACAATAGATCCAAGATTTATGGCTCAAAACATAGAAAAATAGTCACAACTTTACATAGCTTTAACATAGTGTGCAGTGAATTTCAAAATAGTCAAGACCTATTTGTAAATCAACTTAAAACCATACAATTTGAGTAAAAAGAGGGTTGGTTATCATGAGTGAAAGGAACCCGTGAAAGAAACTCATATAGCTTGGCTTAGAGATGAACTTAGTGAAGATTGGAGATAGAGACTTGAAGCTTGAAGAAGAACCTTGGAAGAGAACTTTAGCTTTTGATGAGGGCTTGAGACTTGAGTTTGGGGAGTGAGAATATGGCTAAGTGTTTTTGTGAGTATTGGGAAATTTTATAGGTAATATGAGGGTAAAATTTGGCTAAGTATAGGTAAAACTACGTTTGGAAACACTTTGGCCCAACACTTAGAAGTCCTGGACCAAACTAAAGAAAATAGTCCCCAAAATGAGCAGAGGCACATCGCGAAGGTCACGCAAAAACTTCACTAGAAATTGCACCATGGGATTTTCAAATTTTGATATGATTGCTCTCAAATCAGGATTAGACCCATTTTCCCTAATTTTGACCGCCTAAACAAGAATATGAAGTCGAACTTTCAAAATAACAAATAAATTTTGAGATATATGGAATTTAAAATTATAGGCATTCTAAGGCACATTTTTGGGCACTTTTGGGGTCATTTCAGTTGATGAGTTCAAACCCCACCTCAGTTACCAAGGTACGAACCCCTCGACAAGGTTATCTGGTCTCTTAAGCTCATTTCATCATCATAATGTCATTCATATCATATCTCATGCTTTGAACCTTCAATTCCTCAAGAAACCCTAGCTAGACATTTTAACAAACACTTGGTGGATATGTAATGGGGGTAAAAAACAATGCAATTTAGAGATCAAATCATGCAATAAAATACATTGTAAAACTATCACCCAAAACCTTGCAACAGCCTCAAGCAATATACATCAAAACCCATCATCAAATCATACAATAGATCCAACTTTTATAGCTGAAAACATAGCAAAACAGTCACAACTTTACATAGCTTTAACATACTTCGTAGACATGTTCATAGTAGTAAACCTAATTGTAAAATCAACTTTAAATCATGCAAATTGAGTAAAAAAAGATTAGGGCACCATGGGTGGAAGAACCCAATGGCTAAAACCTACATACCTTAACTTTGAGGAAGCTCTTGATGAAGATTACATGTCCAACAAAGGCACCATGGGTGGAAGAACCCAATGGCTAAAACCTACATACCTTAACTTTGAGGAAGCTCTTGATGAAGATTGAAAGTGAAAGGTTGAAGCTTGAAGGAAATCCTTAATTCCAAATATGGGTTTTGAGACTTTAGTTTAGGAGTGAAAAATATGGCTATGTGTTTGAGAGGATATTAAGGAATGTTTAGCATGACATGAGGGTGAAAACATGTTTGGAAACACTTAGGCCCAAGACCCAAAAGCCTTGGACAGAGATAAAAATCACTAGCAACAAAATACACAAGTCCGTGTCTAGTGTGCAATTCAGACCTATTGTGGAGGCAAAATAAATACATGTCTGTGACAGTTGCGCCTTGTGACACTGTCGCAGATCAATTCTAGATAAGAAAAATTATGAAAAATAAAATTGCTAATTATTTGCTCTTAAATTGGAGTTAGACCCTCTTCACCTTAATTTTGATCCCCTAAATAAGAATGTAAAGTCAGATTTTTGACATCACATATAAATTTTGAGATATATGAAATTTAAAATTTTGGGCATTCCAAGGCACATTTTTGGGGTCGTTTCACTCGGTTGCTTGTATTGGTCCCCACTAAGTATCTATATTTAGAGGTGTTGGTGGACAAGTTATATATTATGCTTGAGCTTTAGGACATATATGATATGTAAGTATTACTCTCTCTTTTTCTCTCGCTCCCTTAGTCCCAATTCCCCTTGTTTATGCTTATCTCTATTTATCATTTTCAATTGCTTCCACGACCAAGGATGTGTAATGATATGCTTTGGAGTTTGTTTGGGGTTCCTGCGGGCTTCCTATTCATCGATCACGTGTAGGCTCTAGATTTGGATCGTGACAAAGATGTTATCAGAACACTAGGTTGTTAGATCCTTGGAGTCCAAAATATCGTGTCGATTAGAGTCTTATTCATTATTGAGTTGTGCACCAGAACTATGAGTAAGATGCTATGAGACATTTTAAGAAATATTTCCCTTCTTGATGTTCTAAGTCATGTTATAGAGTTAAAGTAAGTTTTTCCCCCTAACGATTATTCTTTGATATTGTAGATCATACCTAACACAAGATGACGAAGAGACCGCACCCCCAAGGAGTAATCGGCTCTTTCCGCTCCTCAAGCTTCTCAAGATGGGGGACTGGGTCATGAAGAAATTTGTGATGCTCTCACCTTACTTGCATAAGTTGTGGCTAATAAAGCCAACCAAGGGGCCCAAGCCCCTCATGCTCCTACTCCGGTATCTTAGATGAGAGACTTTATGAGGACGAATCCACCGGTATTCTATGGGTCAAAGGTTGATGAGGACCTTCAAGAGTTCATTGGTAAGGTTTACAAGGTGTTGTTCATCATGGGTGTTAGGTCAGAAGAAAAGGCAGAGTTGGCGGTTTACCAACTCAAGGCAGAGTTGGCCCATGCTTGCAGAAAACCAATGCTTGTTATGGTTGTTGAGAGAAGGGTCATAAGATAATAGATTGTCCTCATAAGAGCAAAAAGGGTAGAGGTGGTAATGTTCATCAAGGGGATACTCCAAGACATAATCGGTTCTATGATCTTCAAAGAAGGCAAGGAGGGGAAGAGGTACCCGATGATGCTACCGGTATGTTAAAGGCTTTTCATGATGTTTTTGTGCATGCTTTGATAGTTCCGGGGGTTACTTTTTTTTCATTATTCCTTTTGCTGTTAGTAAGGAATAGTTATGTGGGTCTATTATTGCTAGAAGGGCTTAGGGGTTTTTCATGTTCTTATTGCATAGGGTCTTGTCTTGTGATTTCGGTTGGACTTAGTTTGCTAGATTGGAGGTCTTGAGGTGGTTTGGCTACTTGTGTAGCATGCTTCCAAAAAGTATAGGACCTGTAAGGTTGTAATATGATGGCTAGGGTGGATGATTTATTTGGTTAACTACAATGGGCTAGTCACTTCTCTAAGATTGATTAGTGGTTCGGGTTTTGTCTCCCAAGTGAGGGTAAGGATAGGTGTCATGCCTAAGTGTCATTTTGGATTAGTAGTGAGCATTTTGAGTATTGTTTGAGTTGTTTGGTTGACTTATGCACCAACTAGGTTTGTGGATTTTTATGAATAGGGTCTTAAAACCCTACCTTAACATGTTTGTGATGGACTCTAGTGGTGGAACCTTAATTTATTTAGAGCTTGTGAACCATTTTGGGAGTAGTATTGCAAGTCTTGGGAGATGAGAGATTATTTGCTAAATGTGGTAGGTGGGAGTTGAGGATAACAAGAAGGTAGTTAGAACTCCTTAAGGATTATGATGTGAGTATGCATTATTTTCCCAGTGAGGTTAATGTTCTGGTCGATGCTCTAAGTAGCCTTGCATGTGTTGATGATGGTGGCAAAGAGGTGACTTGAGGGGTCCATCATTTGGCTAGATTGGGGGTTATGTTGGAGGAAGTTGAGCATGGTGGTGTAGTATTCTTGATGGTTCCAAATCTTCTTTGGTTGAAGGGATCTAGATTAAGCAAAGCCTTGTTCCTACCTTAGTAGAGTTGGAGATTTTGGGTGAAAGAGGGTAAGATGGAGGTTGTCTCCCAAGGGGGAGATGGTAGTTTATGGTACCAAGTGGGGTATGTGTGATTAAGGATGACAAATGAGTTTAAGGTTGTGAGTCCTTATAGAATGTAGAGGGAAAGTGCTAAGGTTGCTTAAAAATTGTAATTTCCTAGTGATATGGTTATGGATTGTCTGGTTCTTCATGCTTCTAGGATGAAGGGGACATGTTAGTGACTCTAATGCTATAGAACTCTTTGAGGTTGTAGGTGTTATGGAGGATAAGTTGTCTTAGGAGAAAGTCTCGGTGGGAATATTGGGTGAATGGGTGGAAAAGTTGATTAATAAGGGTGTAATGTTCGTCAAGGCCCTTTGGAAGAATCATCAAGTCGGTAGCGTCTCTCGAGGAGCTGGAGCGGGCACGGATGGCAATATCTATACATCCTTCATTCTATCAAGCTTATGATGACATGGTAACTCCTTTTTGATTCCTAGTCTTATGTTTCAGCCCCTATATCATCGCATGCATTCATGTTTATATTGACAAGTTTATGATGATTTTGACACTCGTGCTAAGATTTTAGAAATAGTGTTTTAAATGTGTTGTTGCATTCATATTTGGGGCTGATTTGTTCAAAATTATTCTTTTTATGTGTGTTTATTCAAATTTGTGGATGAACGTTACCAAGGGGGAGATATTAAAATGCTCAACACTTGCCTATGAATGCCCCCATAATTATAATTTTCTTATATCTCAAGGATATTTAAACACCCCTCCATGTAGCTCGAAAAGATCATATGATGTTTTTTTTTCAATATCTCAAAATCCATGCAAAATTTCACAAATTCGACTTTATATTCTTGTTGAAAGGGCAAAATTGAGTGGGAAAACGAGTATCTACAAGGTATACTTTGTGTGTTACAAGAGAAATATTTTTTGGTGAAACTTTGCAAAAACAGTAGCTATCCACGATGGGTCCATGACACGGACCTAACGCAGACTAGTTCAAAATTTTTTGAAAAATTGTTCTTCTTACTCTAGGGCAATTGGATAATAACCCTATACCTTTATACACGAGAATCCCTCATTGTGAAGCCATTTTGAGCCCTAAAAACCAACCAAAAACCTCTGTAATCTTCATCACATTCTTCATCAATTCTCAAAGTTTTCAAGAGGCCTTGTTTGAATTCAAGGAAACCAAGTCAAGTCCCAAAACCCATCCTTATCAAAGGATTTCATTCAAGCTGCAAGTCTCCATCTTCACTCTTTTTCAAGGATTCTCCTAAGTCATGGTATGTGAGTTTCTTTCATGTGTTCCCTTCACTCATGATGGCCAAGCCTCCTTTTACCTTTTATTGCATGATTTAGAGTTTATTTACTCATGGGTCTTATTTATTAAGAAATTCAATACACAATATGCTAGGGTAGATGAAATTGTGATTGTTTAGCATGTTTTAAGCTATGAATCTAAGATCTATTATAAGACTTGATGAAGGGTTTTGATGCATATTATTTGTGGGTGTCACCAAGTATTGATTGATGGTTTTACATTAGATTTTCTTGCATGTTTTCACTCTTAAGTTGGATGGTTTTACACTAACACTACACACCCACCAAGTGTTTAATAAAATGTCTGGTTTATGATTCTTGAGTTGTTAAAGGCCTAAAGCTTGGCATATGAGATATATGCCTTTATGATGATGAAAGTATGTTGTATATGTGTTAATTTCATGATAAACTTCTATAGTGTTACATGTTGACCACTATACATTTATACTATGTTGTCTATCTCTTATTGCATTGCATCCTACATACTTAGTACATTAAAATGTACCATGATGTTACATGATATTACCATGCAGGAACCGGAGCTCCATTTGGCCATCCTCCTCCTCCATGTGGCTAGTTTGATTATCTCTCAAGATAATTGGTGAGCCCTCTATTCCGATGATATTGATCTATATTTCTTATGCTATATATTGATACTCTCTTCTTTATTGCTACTTTGACTATTAGGGTGAGCCCAGTTGCTTGTCTTGGCCCCTGTTAAGTATCTATATTTTGGGGTGTTGTTGGACAAGTTGTGTATTATGCTTGAGCTTTGACTCATATATGATATTTAAGTATTACTTTCTATTTCTCTCTCGCTCCCTTATTCCCAATTCCCCTTGTTTATGCTTATCTCTATTTGTCATTTTTAATTGCCTTCGCGACCAAGCATGTGTAATGATATACTTTGAGGCTTGTTTGGGGTCCTTCAGGTTTCCAATTTGCCAATCATGTCTAGGCCCTAAGCTTGGATCGTGACAAAACTTTCGGTAATAACCCGCCAAACCAAAGAAGTTTCTAATATCTAATAGAGTCAAAGGTCTAGGCCAATTTCTAATCACCTCCGTCTTCTTAGGATCTGCTTTAATGCCATCACCCAACGCCACATGTCCTAGAAAAGCAACCTCTTTAAACCAAAACTCATATTTTTCATATTTTGCATACAACCTCTCCTCCCACAAGATTCGCAACACTACTCTCAAGTGATTCACATGCTCCTCCTCACTATGGAAATAAATCAAGATATCATCAATACAAACCACCACAATCAAGTCAAGGTAGGGTTTAAAGACCCTATTCATGAGATCCATAAATATAGTTGAGCTAACCCCTATGACAGACAACACCTTATACACCTCATCGATGAATTATTGGGGATCCTCATCTACCTTGGACCCATAAAACTTCGTTGGATTCATTTTAGTGAAATCCCTCACCCTAGAATTTGACTACAAAGTCAAAGTGTCCATACCTAGTCCGAAAAGCCGTCTTGGGAATGTCACACTCCCTCACATTCACTTGGTGATATCCAGATCGAAGATCAATCTTAGAAAAGTGAATAGCCCCTTGATGTTGATCAAAAAGGTCATCAATCCTTGGCAGAGGGTACTTATTCTTTATGGTGACCCTATTATGTTATCGGTAATCAATGCACATTCTAAGATAACCATCCTTTTTCTTCACAAAAAACACTGGTGCACCCCAAGGTGACCTACTAGGCCTTATGAAACCCTTCTCCAACAAATTACTCAATTGCTTCTTCAACTCCTTTAACTCTCTCGAGGCCATACATTAGGGGGAAATTGAAATGGGTTGAGTATCAAGAAGAAGGTCTATACAAACGTCTATTTTCCTTTCGGGAGGAAAACTAGGAAGCTCATTTGGAAAGACATCAAGAAAGTCATTAACCACTGGAATTGACTCAATAGGAGTGACTTTGGACTCAACGTCCCTAACCCTTACAAGATGATAGAGACAACCATTAGAAATCAACTTTTGGACTTTAAGGCAAGAATTCCCCTAACTTCCACATTAAAATTCTCCCACTCAAGGACGGGTTCATTAGGAATAGGAATTTAACCCTATGGGTTCTACAACCAACAGAAGCATAATGCGCATGCAACTAATCCGTCCAAAGAATCACATCAAAATCCACCATATTTAATTCAACAAAATCACAAGGCAAGATTTTATGCAAAATGAACATGGGATAATTTCTATAGACTCATTTAGCAATAGCAGACTCACCAATAGGTGATTGTTTAGCATGTTTTAAGCTATGAATCTAAGATCTATTATAAATTTAGCAATAGCAGACTCACCAATAGGGGTAGACACTTCATAAGACTCAGATAATAATTCGGGACTAATATGATGTTTTTTGGCAACAAAAGGAGTAATAAAAGAAAGAGTGGCACCCAAGTCTATCAAAGCATACATATCAAAATAAAAAACATTTAACATACCGGTGATGAGATCGGGTACCTCATCCACCCCTTATCTCTATTGAAGAGCATATAATCTATTTTGCCTTGGAGCACCCCCTTGTTTGCCCCCTCTTCACATTTGACCAACATTTTCACCTTGACCTTATGGATGACCATCTCTACCTTTGTTGTGATGATGAGGTCAATCAATCACCTTATGACCCACTTTACCATAACCATAGAAAGTATTAGACTTCTTAAAACATGGTCCATAATGGCTCCTACCACATCTTCGGCATATAGTGTTAGGAACCACACCACCACCACCTTATAACCTTGGGTTTTCATTAGCAAGGCTCCTATTAGGAGTATTGGAAGACTCTTGGCCTTGGAACTTGTGGCCTTGAGGAAATCGGCTACCTTTAGAACCTTGGAACTCACATTCAAATCAAGCCCTCTTGGACTCACTGCTTCTTCTTTTTCTATGTTTTCCGCTCTAATTGCTCGACATTAGTGTTGAGACCAAACAAATCCATATCACTTACTAGCATGGTGGTATGATACTTCTCATTAACCAAGTCGGACACACCCGAAACAAATTTGTTCATCTATGATCTCGGCTCGGGAACCAATTGTGGGGCAAACTTGGGGAGTTGGTTGAACTTAAGGGCAGAGTCCCTCACACTTATGGAACCTTTCTTAAGGTTCATAAACTCCATCATCTTAGCCTCCCTTAGCTCGATAGGAAAGAACCGATTGAGAAATACCGCTTTGAACTCTTCCGAAGGGATAGCATCATCATTCCCCTTCTCTATCTTCTATTGATTGAACAAGATTTGAGCCACCCCTTTGAGTTGGTAGGCCACCAACTCCACTTTCTCCTCTGAGCTAACCCCTATGACAGACAACACCTTATACACCTCATCGATGAATTATTGGGGATCCTCATCTACCTTGGACCCATAAAACTTCGTTGGATTCATTTTAGTGAAATCCCTCACCCTAGAATTTGGAGTGGGAGCATAAGGAGCTAGGCCACTTTGTTTAATTAGTTGGTCAAGGCATAGGCAAATATAGTGATCGCATCTCGGAACATCTCTTAGGCCACTCCCCTTGCTTGAGGGGCTTGAGGAGCAGGGGGAACTTATTGCTCCTTAGGTGAATGAGCCCTTCTTTGACTCCTTTTGGAATCAGCATGATCTAGAATAACAAAGAGAATTCGTTATAGGAAAAGCCTTACACTTACATCTAAAGCACAATATAGACTATGAAGAAGTGAAATATTTCCTAAAATGCCTCAGATCCTCTTACTCATAGTTGTGGTGCACTTCACAACCATAAACAAGACTCTAATTGATGTGGTGTAATGGATTTCGAGGACCATTAACAACCTAGTTCTTTGATTCAAAGTTTGTACGATCGAAGCCTAGGCCCTAGATGTGACACGATAAATGGGGAACCTGAAGGAACCCCAAACAAGCCTCTTAACATATCAATCATACATCCTTGGTCGCGAAAGCATAATAATAACAACAAGAGATATTATTAAGGGAAATGAGACTCAGGGGAGTCTTTGATAATTGTAAAATACACAAGAGTCAAGCTTATAACATAAGTACATCAATTGTCCAATAACACCTCTAACATGGAATGGAGCGGGGGACAAGATACTTTTCGGGCACACCCTCATAGTATTAAGTGTTCAACATAAAGAAATAGCAAATGGTAAGAGTAACATAGATAGCATCCTTGGACTTGAGAACTCACCAAAGCTTATCTTCAAAGCATCGAACTAGCCACATGGAGGATGATCGAGAGGTGCTCCGATTCCTACATGGTAACATCATGTAGACATAAAGTATGTCTCAGTACGTTTGAATATGTTAAGTATGTAGGATGCAATGAAACAAACATAAAACACAGTCAGAATGCATAATCAAAAGGAGCGAATAAGTATAATATCAAGTAGGATGCAATGTAACAAGACATAAGCCAATATAGTAGAAATGCATAATCATAAGCAATGGATAAGTATAATATCAATATGGCATGCATGATCAATGCTTGAGGTAAAATATGCTTGTAAATCATATAATTTGCAAATATAGAACATAATACATTTGTAAAAAGGGATCTAATCATAGACCAAGAAAACTATTACTTGAAATCCAAGGCATGTCACCCCTTTGGAAGGTGATTCTATCCCTCAATATGGTAGTATAGGCATGTCACCCCCCAACAAGGTGGTAGAGGTATCTAACCCTCAACATGGTAGTATGGGCATGTCAACCCCAACAAGGTGGTCAAGGTATGTACACCTCAACATGGTAGTATGGGCATGTCACCCCCGAACAAGGTGGCCGAGGTATCTACCCCTCAACATGGTATTATGGGCATGTCACCCCCCAAAGAGGTGGTTGAGGTTTGTCAACCCCTCAAAAAGGTTATTGGACATGTCACCCCCAAAAATGGTGTGGTAAACTTGTAATGCTACAAATACTTTTCATAAAATCAATGCATACATACCATCCCTTAATCATAATAAAGTCACTTGACTTATAAACCATGTAATAGACCATCAATAACTTGAGAATCCTTGTCAAGACATTTTATCAAACACTTGGTGGGTGTGTATACTAGTTTAAAATCATGCAATTGAAGAGTGAAATAATATGATAAAACTCAATGTAAATCAACCCATCAGCACGTAATAAAACCCTCGTGTAAGATATGATTAAATCCATCATCAAATCTCATAATGGAACATAGCTTCTTAGCCCAAAACATCCATAGTATCAATAGGCAAAATCAATTCATAGTATAAGGTTGAAGTAGATAGACATGCTGAATCAATCAATATTTCATAAAACCCTAATATAATTTATAATAAAAATCCATAATAAAGGATACTCATAGATGATACAACTTGAATACATGCAATTTTCATAAGAAGGAGGATTGGGCTCTATGGGTGGAAGGACCAAATGGATGAAACTCATATATCTTGAGTTTGGGTTTATCTTGATCTGAACTTGAATGAGACTTGAAGCCTAGATTGAGTTCTTGAATCTGTAATTAAGCTTGAAATGCTTAGATTTGGATGGGAGTTTTGATAAAATGGTTAAGAGGTTTTAGAGAGGGTTTTTGAGTGCTATGGAGATGAAAAATGGCTAAGTATAGGTGTTTTTACGCATAAATGGGCATGGGCCAAAGACCCTAATGTCTTAGGCAAAAATAGGAAAATTAAGAAAGTTTAAACACTTACTGTTTCAAAAATTTTGGTGAAAATCATTTTTTGCTATGGGACTTCTAAAATTAGGGTTATAATCATTTCCCACTCAATTTTGCCCCCCAACAAAGAATATGAAGTCAGATGTTTTGATATCATAGATGAATTTTGAGACATATGGAAATTACGATTATGGAATTTTCAAGGCATATTTCTAGGGTGTTTAAAAGGAAAAACTTTATGTAATTTAGTCGTGGGATAATCCGTATAGACTCTTCTAGCAAGCATTGACTCACCGATGGGGGTAGATACTTCAAAGGGTTTATATAATAATTCGGAACACACATGAATCCGATTAGAAATAAATGGAGTAATGAAAGAAATATTGAAACCCAGATCTAATAAAGCATATACATCAAGATTGTTGATCTTTAACATATCAGTTACAACATTGGGCACCTCGTCAGCCTATTGTCTCTCTTGAAGAACATAAAATCAGTTGTGAAGTGGAGTAGCTCCTTGTTGACCACCTTGTGCCCATTTTTCATAATAAGCACCTTGTCCTTAATGATGACCATTTCTACCCTTGTTGTGATACTACACAACATTGTGGCCTATTTTTCCACACCTAAAGCCAGCACCCATATCTTTGTAGCATCTACCTCCACGATTTTTACCATACCTCCCCCCCACCCAGGAATAATTAGAACACTATTTCCACCTTGAGCCCTAGGGTTGGCCACCCTATCAATAGCAAATCTTTGGCCTTGGGCATTAGAGGACCCTTGGCCTGGGAACTTGTGGCCTTATTGGAAATAACAACTTCTAATGCCTTAGAATTCACCATTAAGCTGAGCCCACTTGCACTCCACCATTGTTTTCTTCCTAAGCTTCTCTCCCTTAAGTTGTTTAGCATAGTTAATGAGCTAGTATGTGACCATGTCCCCAATGAGTATGGCAGTATGCCACTCTTTATTTATCAAGTCAGATACAACCAAGAAAAACTTGTGTATCCTTGCTCTAGCATTGGTAACCAAGTGAGAGCATACTTTGAAAGATCATTGAATATGAGGGGGTATGCACGTACACTCATTGAACCTTGCTTTAGGTTCATGGACACCATCATCTTCGCTTGGCTTAGCTTAATTTGAAAGAAGCTATCAAGGAAGGCAAGTTTGAATTCTTACTAAGGAATAGGCTTCCCATCCGTCCTCTTCATCTTCCATTGATTGAAGAATGTTTGAGCAAGGCCCTTGAGTTGGTAGGCCACTAATTCTTCTTTCTCTTCTTATCTTACCTCATTATAGCCAAGATCTTGCACACCTCATCGATCAACTCTTGGGGTTCCTCTTCTACCTTTGAGCCATAGAACTATAGGAGATTCATCCTTATGAAACCCCTTACCCTTGAGGCCAGGGTAGGAGTATTAGGAACTTGAGTTCCTTGATTGGCTACAGCCCTTGCCAAAAGGGTGACCACATTAAGGTATTCGACATGGGTGACTTTTTCTCCTTCCACTTGGGGAAATTGTGGGGCCAAAATGGCCCGTTAACAGTCGAGGGAGGGGGGGAGGAGGCCTCTGTGTCATTCCTCTCACCAACATAATCTAATAGAGCAAAAAGACTGCCCATTAGAAATAGGAAACCTTATTTCAAAT
>DF362799.1:21272-40359 GCA_000787875.1 Solanum virginianum
AATAGGAAACCTTATTTCAAATCTAAAATATGACATAGAGTATGAAGAAGTAAACCATTACCAAGAAAGCTATATAGCTTCTCATTCATAGTTGTGACACGCTTTACAACCATGAACAAGACTCTACTCGATGCGGTGAGTTGGATTTTTTAGGGCCATTTACAAACATAGTACTCTAATAACAAACTTTTCATGCCCCAAGCCAAGGGCCTTGATGTGACACGGTGAATGGAAACCCAAACAAATCCCAAACAAGCATCTTAAAAATGCATAACACATCCTTTGTTTCGCATAAGCAAGGGAGAGTAACAACACATAACACATAATTTTGAAGGGAAATGGATCATTGATCCACACTATAGGGATGTTATGGGGAAGAGGATTAGAATAAATTATATAGCAAATAATTTCTAGGGTGGATGGTAAGTACGGCCCACGCTATGGGGGTGATTAGGGACATGGGGATTTTGATCTCTTCGTCAACATATAACAAGAACCTAAGGGGAATAAGGACTAAGGGATTCTTCTACAATTTCAAAACATAAGATTCAAGCTCATAGTGGATGTAACATAATTATATCCAACAACAGCTCTAAATAATGAATGTATCAGGGGACTAGACATCTTTCTAGCTCACCCTCAAAATCATATCCAAAAATAAATGAATCTAAACTAAGCATGAAAGTAAGTGGATTTTGTCCTCAGATGTGGAGGACTCACCAAGCTATCTTCAACCAGAATATCTAGCCACGTGAAGGATGAGGATAGGAAGAAGCTCTGATTCTAAAACGGTAAGGTCATATAGACAAGAAGTATGCATTAGTACTTAGAATGTACTAAGTATGTGGTATGAAAATGCAACAACGTAAGCCCAATTAAATGATATGCATAATTGTAATCAATGAATGTAAGCTCAATATGTTATGCATTCTCAGTGCCATAGTCAAAGTATACATAATGAATGATCAAAGCATATGACATATCATACATAGATGGGAAGGAACCATAACCGACATATAAAACCAAGCGAGCTACTACTTGGAATCCTAATATTCAGTCTATACTGGACTAGTAAAGGTCTACTTTGCCAGGATAAATAAGACTCTTACCTTACGGGAACTCCACACTTTTTAGAAAGTGCTTTATCATCACCTTATGGGAACACCATGCATTTCGGTATTCATATCTTACTAACCTTATGAGAATACCACCCATATCAGTACTTTATTCACATGCGTCGTATGAGGACACCACAAATTTTGGACAATCATGAAACTTAAGCTATAAGGATCAATTACCTAATTCTTAAAACTATGGTGGCAACATAGTATGGGGCAATGGTTGTCTACCAAGGTCCTCTCGGTGCTAGGCCACAATCCGATGGTACACAGAATTGTATTTCATAATATCATAATAGAGTCGCCCTTCAAAATTAACGCTTCATTATATCAATGATAGGGCTTCATAACTTCTGGTAGCTTTCACAACATTCTCATAATTCATAACATACATGATAGCCCTTCGCAATTTATATCTCTCGTAATTATATACCATGCCATAAGGACTTTGTCAACATATGAAGTTTGGTGCATAGTTTAGTAAAACATGGTAGCCATGCATACCTGCTCAAAATCATGCAAAATCAACACATTTGGACATGAGGAGAATAACAAAATCTCTTTTCAAATTATGCAAGATAACCTAGTATAACATAGCAAAGCATAATTAGGGCATCATTAAACCATCATCTTAAATCACATATTTCTATGTCTTATAATTTCATAATATTATAAAAAGATAAAATAACATAATAGTCATTATAATATTATCATAAGTTCCTTCATAATCATGTCATGTAAAAGAGTTCATAGAGTCTTCATAAATACCCACAACTTGAAATAGATTTAGAGGAAGATTTGTTGAGATTATGGGAGGAAGGTCCCACAAGCAAAACCCACATATCTTAATGATTTAATGGAGAAAAATCTAATTTGGTGATGAAGAAACAAAAACCCTAGCTTGGCCTTCTTACTTGAGCTCTTAGAGGAGGCTTGAGAGTGTTTTGGGACTTTGAATATTTTTGAGATGGAAAAGAATGAATAGCTTAGTGTTGTTTATGCTTATAACGGGTGCTTTGAGGGGTAACACAATGTAGCTTAGTCTTTAACAATTAGGAAATGTTGAAGTTTCCCCTTTTTAAAAACCTGGCCAGATAGAACCATGAGACCCCATATATGGGCTATGGTCTGGTCTACGAGTCATAGAAATGGTTTCGTCTGTTATCATTTTTGAACTTTCAGTAACTATTATCTTATCCCCAATTCCACAACATGACTTATGGCACATAAATCTTTTTATGGGTTGTCTGATAAGTGGTAGGTCGAGTCCTTGAAAATCCCCAAAATTTCACCAAGTCTGCCTTAGGTGCCATTAACCAACTTATGGGTCGTACAATGACTTATACCCCTTAACACCCCTCATAGCAGTCGACAGTCAAAAATTTTCAGAACTTATTTCCTTTCATTTTACGTACTTCTCACAGGTGGGATCCTATATTTACCAACACATCTTAAGATCCGGTAAGGCCCTATATACCTAGGATTAATTTCCCTTTCTTGCCAAAGCGTACAACCTTCATTGGTGAAACCTTCAAATATACCCAATCAGAAACCTTAAATTCAAGGTCTCTTTTTCTAGTGATGCCAACTTTGGGCCATCATCAATCTTGGCTTATCATCCTCACCTTCTCCCCTCTTATTGGCCAAAATAACCATGAGCATCTACGATATTATAAGTTTCTTCCCAAATCTTCATCTAATAGAACCATTTCCCCCTATTTCGAACCACCCAAATAGGAATCTACAGTGCATACAATAAGAGCTTCAATGGGAGCCATTCCAATGGTAGAGTGATAGCTATTGTTATAAGCAAGAACAATAAGTGGATGATGCTCATCCCAATTACCTTAAAACTTTAAGGCTCAAGCCCTAAGCTTATCCTCAAGTGTTTGAATGGTTCTTTTAGCTTGACCATCTATTTGTGGGTGAATTGTTGTGCTAAGCTTAACATTAGTACCAAGCCCTCTTTGGAAAGACCTCCAAAAGTGTGAAGTAAATTGAGCACCGCGATCCAAAATAATAGCCAATGGGACTGTATGAAATCTAACCAACTCATAAATTTAAAACTTGGCATACTCTTCGACATCATAAGTCATTTTAAATAGTAGCAAGTAAGTTGACTTTTACATTCTATCAATAATAACCCAAATAAAATCAAAGTTCTTCTTATTTTTTAGGGAAACCAATCACAAAATCCATGTTGATTTCTTCCCACTTCCAAGTTGGAATCTCTATATCTTATGCTAGGCCACTCGACCTTTGATACTCAACTTTGACTTGTTGGAAATTATGGCAACCGGCTACAACTTGGCATTATCTCTTTCCATACCTCCCTACCAATACACTTCCCTCCAATCCCTATACATCTTGGTAAAACTTTGCTGAATGGAATAAGATGAGTTATTGGCCTCTTTGAAGATTAACTCTCTCAAGCCTTCAACATCGGGCACACATAACCTACCTTGGAACCTGAGGACACCATCTCCTCCTTGGAAGAAAACCTCCACCTTATCATCATTTACTAATGACTTCAGTTCCACCAAAGCTGGGTCAAGGTCTTGTTTAGTTTGACCTCTTCCACCAAAGGAAAACTTAGAACCATCTACAGTCACAACACCTCCATTTTCGGCCTCATCTAACCTAATCTCCAATCTAGCCAATTAGTGAATTTCTCTTGCAAATTCCTTCTTGCCATCATCAATATGAGTCGTACTCTCCAACACTCTACATAGAGCATCGACCACAACATTAGCCTTACCTGGATGATAATGCACACTCATGTCATAATCTTTAGGGATTTTAAACCACCTCATTTTCCTTAAATTAGATTTCTTTAGGTGAACATGTATGGTAGTCTCTTATGGTCGATACACATGTCTATATGAACCTCATATAGATAGTGATGCCATATTCTTAAATAAAGTACCATGACCGTAAATATAAGATCATGGATGGGGTAATTATGCTCAGGCACCTTTAATTTCTTACAAGCATAGGAAATAACATTATGACATTGCACTAATACACACCTCCAAACCGATTCTTTAAGCATCATAATAAACCACAAACCCTTCTTCCCCTTCTAGTAGAGCTTAAATAGGAGCAAATTTAAACATGTATTTCAAAGTTGGGAAACTTCTTTCACATTCATAGGCCTACACAAATTTGGCCTACTTTTGTGTCGACTTCGTCAAGGGAGAATCAATTGAAGAAAAATCCTCAACAAATCTCTGTTAGTACCCCTCCAAGCCCAAGAAACTCTGTATATCCATTGGAGTCAAGGGCGTAGGACAATTTCTTACCACGTCCATCCTGTTTGGATCTACTTTAATCCCTTTACCCGATACCACATGCCTTAGAAATGTAATTTCCTTCAACCAAAATTCTCATTTGTCAAAATTAGCAAACAACCTTCTATCCCTTAATGTTTGCAACACTACCCCTAAATGTTTCACAAGTTCTTCTTCACTTTGGGAATAAATCAAAATATCATCAATGAATACCACCACAAACATGTCGAGGTATGGCTTAAAGACCCTATTTATAAGATCTATGAATATCTCCGTAGCATTATTTAGGCCGAAGGACATCACCACAATTTTAAAAGGCCCATATCTTGTTCGGAAGGCCATTTTGAAGATATCACACTCCCTTTCCCTCAATTGATGATACCTGGACCAAAGGTCAATATTTGAGAATTGACTTGCTCCTTGTAGCTAATCAAATAGGTCATTTATCCTTGTCAAGGTATACTTGTTTTTCACAGTGACCATATTGAGTTATCGATGCACATCTTAAGGGAGCCATCTTTCTTCCTTACAAACAACACTGCGCAACCCAATGTGACTTGCTTTGCCTTATGAAAGCATTCTTCAACAGGTCTTTCAAGTGGTTCTTCAACTCCTTCAACTCTACACGGGCTATGTGGTAAGGAGGAATAGAAATAGATTGAGTATTAGGGAGGGGTCTATGCAAAAATCTATCTCCCTTTTGGGAGGGACACCAAAAAGCACATCCAGAAAAACATCAAGAAACTCATTAACCACCGAAACTGATTCAATAGGAGGAACTTTATACTCAAGATCCATGACCCTTACAAGATGGTAAATGCAACACTTAGAAATTAACTCTTGAGCCTTACGACAAGAGATGAATGTATCCTTAAACACCAAATCATGACCTATCCACTCAAGGATCAGCTCATTAAGGCATTGGAACTTAGCTTTGCTGGTTCTACAATTGGTAAAGGCATGATACGTATGTAACCAATCCATCCTAAGAATAATGTTAAAATATATCATATCAAGTTCGTCAAAATCACAAGGCCATACTTTATGCAATGTTGAGATAGGAAAAACATATAGACTCTTTTATCAATAATAGACTTACCAATAGGGGTATGCACTTCAAAGGGTTCATACGACAACTCGGGACACACATGAAGTCTATTAGCAATAATAGGAGTAATGAAAGAGAGAGTGGAACCTATATCCATAAAGCATATACATCAAGATTGTAGATCTTTAACATACTGGTAACAACATCAGCCACCTCATTAACATCTTTCCTCCATTGAAAAGCATAAAAGTGATTGTGACGTAGAGCACCCCCTTGTTAACCACCTAGTGCCTTTTCATCACGATGAGCACCATATCCTTAGGGACAACCATCCTTTCCTTTGATTGGAAAATTTGCAATCTTGTGGACCATGTTTCTATACTGGACACAAGCCCCAGTGTCTTTATAGCACCTACCACCATGATTTTTACCACACCATCCACCTTTAGGGATGATTTGACCTCCACCCTTAGGGATGATTTTACCATCATTACCACCTTGCACTCTAGGGTTCGGCACCATATCATTAGTATATCTTTGACCTTGAGCATTGGAGGACCCTTGACCTTTGAACTTGTGGCCTTGTTTGAAATTACCACCTTCTAGGCCTTTAAATCCACCTTCGTAATGAGCCCTCTTAGACTCTCCACTTCTCTCTTTCTAAGATTTTCTCCTTCAAGTTGCTTGTGATTAGGCATTAGCCGAGACAAGTCAATATCTCCTATGAGCATGGCGGTGTAGCTTTCGTCAATAATCTAGTCGGACACTCCCTACACAAACTTGTGCATCCTTTCCCTAGATCGGCACCCAAGTGAGGAGCATACTTTAAAAGGTTGTTGAATTTTATGGGATACTCCCTAACACTCATGGAACGCTATTTAAAGTTCAAAAACTTTGTCATCTTTGCCTCCCTTTGATCTATAGGAAAGAAATGCTTGAGAAAGGCGGCCTTGAATTCTTCCCAAGACATAGGCTCTCAATTCCCTCTCACTCTTCCATTGAACAAACCATAATTGAGTAAGGGCAATTAGTTGATAGGCCGTTATTTTTGCTTTCTCCTTCATGCTTACCCCCATAATTTCAAGAACATTGTACACCTCATTGATGAATTATTGGGGGTCTTCTTCAACCTTATAGCCATAAAAACTCCGAAGAATTCATTCTTGAGAAATCCCTCACCCTTGAGGAAGGGGTAAGAGTATAAGGAGCTTGAAATCCTTGTTTGGCCATGAACCTTGCCAATAAAGTTACCACCTTCTGATATATTACATAAGTGACCCCTTCTTCTCCTTAGGGAACTTATGGAGTTAGAGGGGCCGATTCACCCTCGGGAGTCGGAGCTCTTTGTGCTGCTCTTCTTTGAGGCATGATCTAAAATAGCAAAAAAACATTCATTAGGAATAGGAAGTCTTAATTTAACTCCTAAAACATAACATAGAATATGAAGAAGTGAATTATTCCTGAAACACCTTATAGCCTCTCATTCATAGTTGTGGCACGTTTCACAACCATGAACAAGAGTCTATTTGACTCAGTGTGTTGGATTTTTGAGGACCCTTTAAAAACCTAGTGATCTAATACCAAGTTATGTCATGACCCAAGACTAGGGCCTAGGTGTAGCATGGCAAATGGAGAACCCAAAGGGACCCCAAAGAAGCCTCTTAAGCATGCATGGCACATCCTTGGTTGCAGGAGCATAATTAAATAAAAAACCACATAATTCAAGGGGAAAATGAGGCTTTGGACTCCAACTAAGGGTTGTTATAGGGAATAGTACTAGCATGAAAAGGTAGCAAATAATGTCTAAGAGGCGGGTAAGTATGACTCAGAATAAAGGGAGAAATAGGGACTTAGGACTTCCCTCTCAATAGCAACAAACAACAAACATAATAAGGGGATAGAGACTAAGGGAGTATTTCATAATATATAAACATAATAAGAGTCGAGCTCATAACATACAAATCCATATATCCAACAACACCTCTAATATGAATAGAACGGGGGCCAAGACCTTTCTCGGGCTCATCCTCAAAAGATAAATGTCCATAAATAGACAAGTCCTAAGTAAGCATAAAAGTAAGTGGAAATTATCCTTAAAATGGAGGCCTCAGTAAGCAGTTTTCAATCTATCTGCTCAGCCACCCAGAGAAGGAGATGAAAAGGAGCTCCGATCACTACATGGTTAGATCATGAAAACAAAAAGTATATGTTAGTACTTGGAATATACTAAGTATGCGAGGTGCAATGCAACAAAGAACTTAAGCCATAATTTTACAATATGCATAATCAAATCAATGGATATAAGCTCAATATAACATGAACGCTCAATATCTTAGTCAAAAAAATGCATGAGAAATCATCAAATCACATAACATATCATACATAGATGGGAAGGGACCATAACCGTGATGTAAGACCAAACAAACTACTACATTGAATCTTGATGTTCACCCTACACTGGACTACGAGTGGTCTACTTTGCTATGGTAAACCAAACTCTCATCTTATGGGAACTCCCTCATTTCAAAAAGTGCTTCATAAACACCTTATGAAAACACCATCTTTTTCGATTAGCATATGATAAGAACCTTATGGAAACACCACCCTTTTAAGTATTTAATTAACATGTGTCGTATGAGATCACCACCATGTTTTTTCAATTATGCAACTTAAGCTATATGGGTCCATTAGCTAATTCACAAACCTATGTTGGAAACATTGTTATTAGATAATATTTATCTACCAGGGTCCTCTCGGTACTAGGTCCTAATCCTAAGGAATACTCAAATCATAGTTATAGTCATAATTGCAAGGCATCATATTATCATAGAGAAGCTCATCAAAACCAAAGCTTTATAATATCAAAGATAGGAATTCATATCATTCATATCTTTCGCATAATTCCCTTATCTCATGACATGCATAATAGCCCTTCAAATTTATAACATTCATAATTTATTTGTATTGTCATAAGGCTTTCATCAACACAAGAAGCTTGGTAACACAACTTTGATTGAGCATGGCGGGTATTAATATATGCTAAATATCATACACAAGTGAAGATTTAGGACATGAGGAGAGTAAACAAGCCCTTCTCAAACCATTCAAAGTGATCCACCATAACAAGTTCGGGCTTCCTTAATCCTCATAAAATCCATTAATTTTGCATAGAATTTCAATGTAATATAATGTACTAAGATAGAATACCATAAATTACTTCATAATGTCATCATAAAAAAGTGAGTTCATAAAATGTCCATAACTTAAACATATATGAGGAAGAGGAATGGTTGAGCTTTGTGAAGGAAAGGTCTCCACAAACCCATATACCTCAGTGCGATTTAATGTATTAAATATGACTTTTGAAGTGGATTAATCTGAAACCCTAGCTTGGCCTCTTCTCTTGAAAACCTTGAAGAACTTGGGAGTATTTTTGAGGGGTTTAGATGTAGGAATATTTTGAATGAAGAAGAATGGGCTAGATTATGGTTGTTTTAAGGCTTAAAAAGGCTTAGTTGAAGGCTTAAATTACTTAGCATAGCCTTAGGATAATAGGAATTATCAAAATTGCCCTTCTTAAAAATATGCCAGATAGGACCACGAGACCTCGATCACGGGTCATGGTAGGTCCCATAGGTCGTGAGAATAGGATCTCGTCTAGTAACATTTTGAACCCTTAGAGATTTTCTCTAAATCTCAACCCATGGCAGGACTTACGACCTATCAACCAATATACAAGTCATCTAGTATCTCATATTCCTATCTTCATAAATCAATATTTTTACCAAGTCTAACCATCATTCTATGAGAATAAGTCACGGCTCATGAAACTACCTCCGGAATGTAGTCTCCTTCATGATCGTATTTTCACGAAAAAAATTTCTAGATTCCATTCCTTTGGCACTTTTACACCTTCCCACATATAGCGCCTAACAAGACTCATCAAGAATGTACCTAGAGAGCATAGAAATATGAAAAAATGGATGCACTAATGATAATCACTGTGATAAAGCCAACTAATAGGCCACCCTCACCATCTCTCTTCAAAATATCAAATTCATCTAGGACTGAGCTTGCCCCTCTTCCTAAATCCCATCACATCCTTCATGGTTGAAGCTTTTAAATATACAGTGTCCTAATAGAGAACTCAACCTAACTCAAATCCATGCATGTATCTAAACTACACTATAGAGCCTGCCAAAAATGAGAAGTGAGCATCAATCCTCTGTTTGATACTATAAACACCGATACCCCATGCAATATGACAATGTCCCAGATATACAACCTAGCTAATTACTATGCAATATAACTAGTCTTCACCAGTAAGAAGTGTGCGAACTTGGTCAAACGACCAACTACCACCCTAACTGAGCCAAATTGCCCAAGGCTATAGACAAACCTACAACAAAATCCATAGTTATTCTCTCCCACTTTATCTCTGGAAAGTACATCTTTTCCATCAATCTATCGGTCCTTTGGTGCTCATATTGACCTATTGACTAGTCAAACACTTTGCCACGAACTCAACTATGTCTCTCCTCATACCGAACAACCAAATTGTTATTTTAGATTCATGATACATCTTTCCCATAACTAGATGAACATAGTATCTAGTATAATAGGCCTCATCTAATATCAGTCTCACCAAATCCCCAACCTTAGGAATAAAAACTCTACCATATACCCTTAAAATACCCTCAGAATTAGTAATAGCCACCTTGACTTCACCTTTCAACACTTTGTCACAAATCAAGCACAACCTGGGATTGTCAAATTGATGAGCACATATCTGATCAAGCAGAGAAGATCTAGTCTTAACAAAGGCCAATATAATATGAGGAGGTGAAATATCCGAATGAACAATCTGTTAAGCAAACGACTGAACCTCTAAAGCTAAGCGCCTCTCCTTAGTCCTCAAGAATGCCAAACTCCCCACACTAGTAGCCTTTAAACTCAAGGCATCTGCTATCACATTAACCATCATGGGGTGATATTGAATAGAGATATCGTAGTTATTAGGCAACTCCAATAACCTACGTTGTCTCATATTTAGATTAGGTTGAGAAAAGATGTATTTGAGACTTTAGTGATCGGTTAAGATCCCACAATGCACCCCATAAATATAATGTCGCAATAACTTTAGGACAAATACTACCACAGCCAACTACAAATCATTAGTAAGGTAATTTTTTTTCATGCACCTTTGGCTGTCTCAAAGCGTAAGTTATCACCTTCCCCCTTTGCATCAATACAACATCCAAATCCACACTAGATGTATAATAATATACCATGAATGGAACTTCCTTCTTGGGTAAAGCAACAATCGGTGCTGAAGTCAACAAATCCTTGAGCTTTTAAAAGTATGCCTCACACTCCTCCAACAAATGAAATGCCATATCCATTTGAGTCAATCTAGTTAAGGGGCTGTAATAGAAGAAAATGCCTTAACAAAATGTCGATAATACCTCACCAAATTAATGAAACTCTGAATCATAGTAACAGATATAGGCCTAGCCTACTCACGAAAAACCTTAATACAATCCTTGGTCACCACATTCCTAAGGAATACAACTAACTCAAGCCAATATTTACACTTTGAGAGCTCAAAATACAACTTGTTTTCCCTCAATCTCTTAAGTACAATCCTCTACTGTTGGACATAATTAGCCTTGCTCTTAGAATAAACTAACGTATCATCTATGAACACAATCATAAAGATGTCTAAATAAGGCTTGAACATTCGATTCATCAACTTCAGAAAATCAACCGCGGCGTTAGTCAACCTGAAATACATAACCACTAACTCATAATTCCCATAACATGTCCTAAAACTTATTTTTGAGAAATTAGATTCCCAAACTCTTAACTGATGGTACTCAGACCTCAAATCAATCTTAGAGAATATTGAGGTACCCTGTAACTTGCAAAAAAAGACATCATTACAAGGCAAAGGATATTTGTTCTTGAGGGTAACTTTGTTCAACTGGCAATAGTCAATACATATACGCATAGTGTCATCCTTCTTTTTTCACAAATAATATAGGAGTACCCTAGGGAGAAACACTCGGATGAATAAATCCCTTATTCAATAAATCTTTCAATTGCTTCTTTAACTCCTTCAACTTAGTTAGAGCCATATGTTAGGGAGCAATAGAAATAGCCTTAGTACCCAACTCCACATCAACAACAAAGTCAATATCATTTTTTGGAGGAATACCTGGCAAGTTAGTCAAAAATACATCCATAAACTCTCTAGCAACCCTAGTTGTCTCTAATGATGGGGACTCTTGAGAAATAGCCCAAACATAAGCCAAATATGGCAAGCATCCCTTCTCCATCAATCGATAAGCATACATATGAGAAATAATAAAACCCTGAGGATAGGAGCTAGGTGCTTCATTCCACACCAACTGAGGAAGTCAGGGGCAAGATAAGGTCATAGTCTTCGTAAGACAGTCAAGAATATCATGATAAGGTAAATACCGATCAATGCCCAATATCATATTGAAGTAAACCATATCAAATAATATCAGATCAGCCATAGTATCTCTGCCCATAAAAGTCACAATACAACCCCCAATATACCTGGTTCAGTACTAATAATTCACCTATCGAGGTGAAAACATAAATAGGATTGGAAGTGGTTCATACTTGATATGAATATCAGAAGAAAAATAGGCTAACCTATAGAAAAAAATAAAGTCCCAATCAAATAAAACTAAAGTTAAACAATGGGATACCAAAACCATACCTGTGATAACCTGCATCAAAGGACTCCATCTCGGCTCTATTTGGGATAGCATTAAAAAATCTATGCCCACCACTATCTTGGGAGCCTCAACAAGTGCCATCTCTCACTATACCATGACCCCCTCTAGCACCACACCTCATAACTTGGGGTGTATCCCTGGGTGTAAGTGCTAGTGTTGGCACTGGACGAGTTAGCCAAGAATCTAAAGTCTGAGTAGGAGGTGCACAATGAGGACAATGAAAGGCCAAGTGTACAATCTCATCATATTGATAATAAGCCCTACTCTCCTACCCTTTAGTCAGATGCCCCGAAAATCAACCCTGCCTTGGGGCACCGAAGTAAGTATCATGGCTGCCTCAGTAGATCGGGGCCTCTTAATACTATCAAAAGTTGACATAGTTGCATGGACTACTCGACCCTGATGACCCTACCTCTAAAACTCCCTATCACACTATGAGTATCATCTAAACTAGTCGTGCTTATGAAACCTCTTCCCGCCACTTTATCTCTCAAACCAGATGTGCTCTATCATACAAGCATAATCCACTACACTCAGAGATGTGCCTCCAACCATATCCAAGAAAGTTATAGCCTCCTAAATATACCTTGTCAATCCCTTGGCAATGTGCTGAATTCGCTCAAACTTAGAAGGGATGCTGGATAAGGAACATTTGGACTATGTATGAAATCTGGCCTCATAGTTAGATATGGACATTGAACCATGCTGAAGACTATCAAACTCATCCTTGCAACTGTGTCGAAGGCTGTAAGGCATGATTCTCCAGAAATACCCCTGTAAACTGCTCCTATGCCATTGTTGGAGATCTAATAGGTTAGTATGCTAAACCTGACCTCCTCCACTTCTTAGTTAGGCTAATAAACTAGTAGAAGGTATAAGAAACTCCATCCTACGACAAATTGGCTAAATAACATAGCAAATCTTGTCACTCTGACAAGAAATCATAAGCTCTATGCCAATGGTGCCATTAAATCTCGGGGGAGCGAAGCACATAAATCGCTAAAAACTTTTTTGCTCAGTTATGGACATGGCATGGTTGCACCATAAATAATGGTTGTTCAATAGATAAAGTAATAGCTAACTTTCTAACTTAGACCAAGACCCGACTGACATACTTGAGGCAAAATCATAGTAGTCTGAGAAGTATCTGTTGGGGCTGAAGAAGGACTACATGAATCATGGCTGGCTCAAATAGAGCTATAAATATACCCACTAGTGCTATAGAAATGGATACCTCAATAATAGTTGGGATGAAAGGTGCTTTCCCTAATCTAGCAAACACCATCAAGAGCAACTCCTGAAATAAGGGTGACAAAGACTGAGGGTGGTGTAATAGGATTTGTAGGCCACTCTATCGCATAAGTAGTCTCTAGAAAAGTTTTTCTAGCATACCCTACAGGTGGAGCTGCCCCACTAGTAAGCCTAGGCTCCTAGTAATATCACGAACCCTGCACCGACCTAGAATTAGAGACACATTAGTTGACTCTAGCTCTCTCACTAATCGATGGGATCCTATAGTAAATATCTGTGCAGAAGGAGTAGATTAGATACACTAAAATCATATGATATGAATAAGTGAATGAATAGAAACAAGAGATAAAAACTTTTCCTATTAAGTGCCCCATAACCTCTTAAAGTTAGGTGTGGACGTCTACACACTAATTGATGAGACTTTACTAAACACACTTCCCTTGACACATGAGTCCAACAAACCGAAACCTTTAACACTATAAGTATTCGAACATTGAATGACTTTGATAGAGCTTGGCATGTGGTTTCAAAAAGTATTGGACCAACATGATGCTTCACGAAGCCTTCACAATTCGTGTGATACTATATGGAATGTATGGACCTTCTTGAATTGGACCTTGGCCTTATGTGGGGTGTGTGGGCTTTAAAATGGAGTTTAGAACTAAGGTATACCACACATGAACCCAAGACAGGCCGTGTAAGGCTTCCCAGACTGCGTGTTTGACTGTATGGCAGCCATAGCCTTGAAATTTCATAGTTTTAAAGCCATGACATATCACATGAACCATGTCACGGACCATATGACCCTTCATAATCTGTGAGGTCCCCCATATAAGTGCTGGAATAAAAATTTTCTAAGTATTGGATCACTGTCTTTAAATTTTGTCGTGAAGAATTTTTCTAAGTGAAGTTATATAGAAGAGGCATATGGTTCATATTCGTTGGTATGGACCATGAAGCCATCCATATGTATGCCCACATCAAATTTTTCTATGTATCAAATCACCATCTTGGACCTTTGACATGAAGAACATTTCTAAGTGTCGAATTACGAACCAAGTATATAGTCCATATACCCTATCACTGTCCTTATACTCCTTCTTGAGACCCCTAACTTCAATTTTTCTAGTCATTTCATTAATGACATTTTCACAATTATAGCTCTTACTAACGGTCTTTTGTGACTTTCTATGCTACCCAAAGACATTCAAATGACCTATAGTTTATTTGTACCATTCAAATTCATCCTTACACTTAGAATTATATTGTACTCTGCTTAAGAACTCTCTCAAAGGCTCTTGTGAAGATTAAGCTTGAGAATCAAGGTAAAACCCTTTTCTTCATCAAATTTCTTATTGAATCTTCTTCATCTGCTATAGTATGTGGGATTGATTCTTTGTTGCTTTCAACAAAGAAGACCCAAGACTCTTTTACACTTGATTTATGAAATTTTTGCTTAATTTAATTATGGATTTTGAAGATTATTGTTTACTAAATTGAATAGAACTGTGGGATATACTCTATTATTGATTTTAACTTGATATAAGACCTAATATGTTGAATTACATGAGTATCATGAAGATTTGAATATACGTTGTCCCTTTGAAGTTTGATTTAAACATGGGTAATCTAAGTTATCATTTGAATGTAGATTTTACTTAAGGATTTAATTGAATTTCATATTGTATTGTTGATTTTAGATTGAATCTATACAACCCATGCTAATCTCATATCATTCATTGCATATGTATTCATGAACATTGAATTTTGTAAAAATTGTGAAGTAGGTTAAGCCCAATGATGTTTATGTATACGATTTTGATAAGATTATGGTTGTGACAAGAATGTGATCACATAAATATCTATTGCTACTAGCTTTTTGAGCATATTGGGTGTTTGAACCATATTGTTATGTACATGAGCGATTCCGATGCATGAGAAGCATGATTGTGAACTATGATTTGCCTTTTTTAGCACAAGTATGAATAATTATGAAGAATGTTTGGCTCTTAAGCATAAATGTGTATTAAAAGGATTTGAAATGACTATTGCCTCTTTTGAAAGTATGTATATGTATAAGTATTCATGTTGGATGTTTTACTTAGCACTGATGAATTGAAGGTGTCAGGGCTATCCCCAAGGGTCCTCTCCCTTTTCTTTAACTATGTGTCAGCATAACGGTAGCTATTTTTGAAATAATCTGGTGTAAGAAATGGTTATACATTGATATGATATGATATGATATTGAAAATCTTTCTAACATGACTGGGTCATAAGAAAGGTGTCCATCTACCAAAATGACTGTGTTGTAAGGTGTTATGTAGATTACCCTTGGCAAGTAATCTGCTCCTACCGATGGGAGGTCTTCATCGGACTAATTCTTGTAATACCTCACATGTGTTTGATTTGTCGATTATAGTCCATCTCCATTATATATTATTTCATGACATATTCTATACTATATGTCTTGCTATATATCTCTTTCTATATTATGTGCCTTTGCCATCTAATATTATATGGAGGTTTGATAAGTCATATGCATTGCACACCCATACACAATACATTCGAACGTACTAACACATATTTTTGCCTACATGATCTAACATTGTAGGGTCCGAGGACTATCGCTACAAAAAAACAACGGTTATTGCGATGGTTGTTTATATGTAATACAATGGTTTATAACTGCCACAATGATCTATAACAACATTTTGTGAAAATGCCGTAGTTCTGTGTATCACAAACATATTATGACAGTTTTACAGATATCATCGCAATTTATATATAGAACTGCCATTATTTCCCTTTGTCAATGCCACATATTTTTGTATAGAATGACAGTTAGCAACTACCATAATTGTAAGAAAAAATAAATTATTTTTATATTATGACGATTTTAAAATGCCGTAATATTTAATTTGTGATGATGTAATATTCAAATTTGTCAATCCATATTTACATCCTATTTATTGCACCTTGTATATTAAAATTTCTATAATTATTAATTTTAACACAACAATGAAAGATCAAATATACATAATATTCATCATACAAAAACAGAAGCGTTCTAAAATTACACCATCGAAATACTAATATTTTGAAGTGTCATTCAAAATGTAGAAATTACACCATCAAAATACTAATGATTTGAAGTGCCATTTAAACAAAAATATCTAAAAATATTCTTAAATGACTTCTAATCAATCCTTATTCCATCTTCATTGTTACTTCCATATAAAGATTTTTAATCGACTGGTGACTGATGAGCAGCACTTTCTACATTCGACGCCTGAAAAAAGAAAAAACAATATAGTAAAAGACAACTTTTGAGTAATATTAGCCATTTTTTTTAGATCCTACCTGAAAAGAAAATTTATTCTCATGAGTGGGAAGATTTATTAAAAGGAAACCTTCTAGGGGTGGCAAATTCAACTAATAAAATCATGACCAATTTAGTTGATTTTGCCACCCTTAATTTATTTTAGTACAAATAATCAAATGGAGACTATCAACAAAATACCAAAAAGAAGAATAGATCATAAAGTCAAACATTTTGAGTTATTCATAATGTCGAGCCTACATCACAACATATAATGTAGTCAAACATTCCAAGCAAACTTATCAAGCTAGAATAACAACCTAATAATTCATGGTAGCTAAAACTAAAATCAACCATCCAAAACATCTTTATTTAATGTTAGTTATGTATATGTTCTAGTGCTGATTTTACCAATTAGGAGGAGTAAAAGTCCAAGTTAATGTTATTATATCTTATTGATGATTTGACTCTATAGAAGCTTCAACAAAGGGAGTGTTGAAGTTGAAGTAGCTACTACAAAGGGAGTGTTGAAGTTGAAGTAGCTACTACAAAGGGAGAGTTGATGTTGAAGTAGCTACTACAAAGGGAGTGTTGAAGTTGAAGCTCATGAAGACTTAACCATCTATCATATATAAAACCACTTCTAGGTACAATATATCATCTTCATTACTTTTTCTAACTGCAAAGGAGGTGACAAATTAGTCACCTTATAAATTTCTTTTTTAATTTCAGAAATATAGAACTATTAGGTATATTTATACATATAACTGATGTCTGACTGAATAAAATTACACATACCAAAAGAGAAGCCCACAATTATAACAGAAATGACATATTAAATGCATTTCTAAGGCAAACAAAGAAGCTTTCTAAGGCAGACCAAAAAATTGCAACATATGTCCTTATGTAATAATGGACAACTTGCAGAAAGTGCTATCGATGGAGTAAAATCAAGGTCTCTTGGTAAAAGAAAATTTCATTTAGAGGCCACCTTGTTTGTTTATGTTAACAAACCACTTAATTATTTATTGCTACACAAATTGTTAGAACCCGTATTTCATGCATTG
Organism: Solanum virginianum; assembly: GCA_000787875.1. Lineage (NCBI taxonomy): Eukaryota > Viridiplantae > Streptophyta > Magnoliopsida > Solanales > Solanaceae > Solanum > Solanum virginianum. The sequence continues at coordinate 39,136 of DF362799.1, forward strand.
GAGCAATTAGGAAATTTGGGATCAAAATTAGAATTTATTGAAAGTTGGAAAATTTGAGTATTCTGACCGTGTTGAGTTTCAATTTTCCGATCATGATTTTATCAATTTCATCAGCTTCGAAATGTCGAATCTAGTCTAGGAGAACTTGCAGAATAAAGATTTTGAATGATAAGTTGCATTTTAGTGGTTACTAGAGCCAAAGTTTGACTTTAGTCAACATTAGGGGTTTAGAAGCCACTTGCAGAACTTAATTTGGAGTTAAAATAAAGATTTTGGATGATAAGTTGCATTTTAGTGGTTACTAGAGCCAAAGTTTGACTTTAGTCAACATTTGGGGTTCAGAAGCCTGATTTGGAATTCTAACAATTTCAGCAGCTTCATTTTGAGGATATTTTGAGTTTTTAGAATCCGAAACTAGTTTAAATGAGTTTTATCAGGTTTTGGGGTCAAGGAGGCCTTAATTATAAATTTTGATATTTCCATTGGATCCGTAACATCGATTTTGGGCTTGGAGGACCTTTTGTTCAGTTCTGAGGCTTTTGGGTAATTTGACCTACCGATAGCGCTCGAGATTGAAAGTGAGACCCATATAGGCATAAAATAATCTTTGTTGGAAATTTTGACTGCACCATTAAGTCCGAAATGTTGTTTCTAGTAAGATTGCATATATGAATTGTATTTTTCAGACTTTGGATAAGACCGGAACATCAAAATTAAGTTTGAGCAGTGAGAATAGTGAAGAGGCGATGCCACGTGACCCAACCAAGAGCTGCCACATGTCAGTTACTGTGCAAAAATCTGCATAAATGCAGTGTGTGTGCTGAACGTATAAACATTTTTCTTCAACTTCAAACCTTGATTTCTCTCTCATTTTTTATCCAATTTCGGTGATTCAAAAGGCTAAGTTGCCTAATATTTCGAGAAGAATAACATGAGAGATTCAGAAATTGATTTTGGTCCATCGTTTGAGGTAAAAATTGTAGTTTTCGGTTGAGGTTTTATTTTGTTCTAAAGCTTTAAATTGTGATTTCTTCCTCATATGAGCTCCGTTTCTGAACTGGTTTTCGCTACTGGATTCCTTGTTATTTGGAGAATATTTTCATATAAAAATTTTCAAATTCAGATGATATTTTCCAGTGATGAAATTTTTGGACAATTTTGCACTTTTGCCCAAATTAAGTGATTTTAGTGTTGTTGGATTTGTTATTTAATGGTGATGCTATA
>DF362798.1:0-13638 GCA_000787875.1 Solanum virginianum
AACCTCCACTCTACCATCTCTTCACCCAAAACTTCCAAATCTAATAAGGTGGAATCAAGGCTTTGCTTAATCTAGACCTCTTAAACAAAGGAGATTTGGAACCATCAAGAATGCTACACCACCATGCTCAACTTCCATCAACCTAACTTCCAGTCTAACCAACTAATGGACCCCACTAGTCTCCTCCTTGCCACCATCAACCACACATTCTAGACTACCTAGATCACCGACCACAACATTAGCCTTATCAAAGAAAATTAATGCACACTCATTTCATAATCCTTAAGGATTTCTAACCACCTTCTTGCTATCCACAATCCACACCTATCATATTTAGCAAACACCTCTCATTCCCCAAGGCTTGCAACACTACCCCTAAATGATTCACAAGTTCTAAACAAATCAATACCTTATCACTAGAGACTATCACAAACATACCAAGGTAGGGTTTTAAGACCCTATTCAAGAAACCCACAAACACCACCGGTGCATAAGTCAACCAAACAACTCCATCAATACTAATAATGCTCACTCCTAGTCCAAAAAGACACTTAGAGATATCACCTACCCTCATCCTCACTTGAGGACAAAACCCATACCAAAGATCAACCTCAGAGAAATGACTAATCCATTGTAGTTGACCAAATGAATCGACCATATTATATTACAACTTTACGGGTTCTACACTTATTGGAAGCATGCTATGCAAACAGCCCAAACTACCACAAGACCTCCAACCCATCAAGCTAAGTTCAACCAAGATCACAAGACAAGGCTCTATGCAACAAGAACATGGGGTAACCCCCATAGACCCCCCTCTCAATCCATCGGTGCTAAGTTCTTATTCCACAAGAATACTTATAATATACATATACATACTTTCAAAGAGGCAATAGTCATTTTTCTTTCCAAATCATTTCAATGCATAATTGTCCTTAAAAGTCAAACACCATTCACAATAATTCATACTTAGGCTCAAATGTCAAAATCATAATTTCTTAGCCATAAGATCCATGCATAGGAATAGCTTATTCATACACCAAATGGTGCAAGCACCCCAAATGCTCAATGAGCTAAACCAAAGACATATATATGATCACATTATTGTTATAACCAACATTTTGTCAAATTCGTACCATAAAACAAAATTGGGCTTAGCCCATAACATAATTTCTCAAAATAATCCATATACGTGAATGCATATGCTATGATCAATGAGGGAGTGACATGGGTAATTAAGACTCAATCTAAAATCAATATTTATAATATGAAATTGAAGTGAAAACATAATCAATTCCACATTTAAATCCATAGTGTAATTGCTCATGCATAAATAATTCAAAAAGGGGACATGCATGCTTTTAATTTCATAAACCTAAAGTAAATCCTCATATAATGGTTTAAATCACATTAAAATCATCAAATATACACTATCCATGCATCAATAGAATTTTAGGAATCATAATATTCAAAATCCCAAATTAAAGTAAGCAAAATCCATGTAGATTTTCTTGAAAATAGTTTTGGGTCTCCTCGATTGGAAGGAATGAAGGATCAACCCTCATACATATGAATCCTACTAGCACCAAGGAATAACACAAGAAATATCAACTCCCGGACCTATCAAATCACCCCACTAAAAATGTCAGTCACAACATTGGCCTTACTTAGGGTTAACTAAGTTATAGGAGAAACAATAGAAGAGAACATATTCACAAATTCTGATAATAGCCCACTTAAGTGTAAAATCATCATAAATAGGGTCAAATAAGTCTTAGGAGAAGCAATAGAAGAGAACTTATTCACAAGCTCCGATAATAGCCAATCATAATCAGATCCCTAGGCAAATCCCATCCATATGCAACCTTACCAACTCCTTCTACACTCTAAAAGGACATCACAATCATAACTTAATTATCTAAGCCCCAAGAAGCTCATAACCCAAAAAAGTCAAGGTCTAGGCTAATCTCTAATCACCTTCATCTTACAAGGGTTCACTTTAATACCATCACCCAGTATCACACGACCTAGGAAAATAACCTCTTACAACCAAAATTCCTATTCCTCCTATTTAACATCCAACCTTCTTCCTTAAACTTTATTGTACAACCCTCAAAAAACTCACATGTACTACCTTATTAGAGAACACAAATCATCATATCATCACCAAAACTACCATAAGCCTATTAGTGTAGGGGCTAAAAGATCATGAGACTTGTAGGTATAACCGGCGCACTAGTCAAACCAAAAGACACTTTCTCAAACCTAAAATATTGGAAAGGGACATTCAAGGCCTCATCTACCACCACCAATGATTCTATAAACAAATCAACTTAGGTTCAACACCTCCAATTCTCACAAGATGGTAAATGCGACCCCTTAGAGACCAATTATACCTTATGACAATAAATAGAGCTACCTCCCTTGCTACCATTTAACAACTAATTGATCTCTAGTATGACATCAAAATCCACCGCACCAACTCCAACAAGCCGCAAGCACGACTGAATGTAATACAAACCCGGACCAATATCTATGAACCTCCTAGCAATGATATACTCAATAAAAGGATAGAAACCAAGGTCCACACAACAACTTGGGTACACAAGAAGCCCTACTAGCAACCAAATGAATAAAGAAATAAACAATGGCATACCATCCCTAACAGTACACACATATCAAAGTCGAGAAAACTTCAATTTACTGGTAATAGCATCGGACACATTATCCCCTCCTTAAGCCACTTGATCAACATGACCACCTCGATCCAAAAGTCAACTACCCTTACACTTCTCTTGGACACATGCACAATCCACTAGCTTGTGACCCACTTCATTATATGCATAACAAGCATTGGTCTTCCTAAAGCATAGGCTACCATGATACCTCCCACACCTTTGACACTTAGGATTAGTCATCATATCATCACCCCCTTTACTTTTAGTGTGTCTATGAGGACAATCCTTCCTTTTATGTCCTACTTCGCCGCAATCAAAACAAGCATTGGTGCCCTTGAAAAATTGGCCCCTATGAACCTTATCACATGTTGCACACATAGCATTACCTATATCCTTGAGACTTTGGAACATTCCTTCAACATGGACCCTCTTGGCCTCACTACCTCTCCTCTTACTATTTGAAGTCCCGGATTGCTCGAGGTGAGTTTCCAATTTCACCGCTGCTTTGGCCACTTTCCAAAGAGCATCACAAATCTCCATATTTATCTCATAATCGTCCTGAGTAGCTTGAGACATGTCCTGGAATGTAACGGTTAGAGCTAATAATAAACCCTAGGTGATCTAACCCTATTGCATGATATGAATCATGAAGAAGTGAAACATTTTCTACAATGCCTCATAGCCTCCTACTCATAGTTGTGGTGCACAACACAACTATAAATAAGACTCTAATCGACGCGGTGTGTTGGACTCTGAGGATCTATCAACCTAGTGCTCTGATACCAAGTGTGTCATGACTTAAGCCTAAGGCCTAGACGTGACCGGCGAATAGGGAACCCAAAAGAACCACAAACAAGCCTTATAACATATCATTACATATCTTTGGTCGCGGAAGCCATTATAATTATAATAAAAGATAAGCATAAATAAGGGGAGATTGGGACTAAGGGAACCTCTTTCATATCATAGCAACAAGAGTCAGTAGAGTCAAGGCTCATAACATAGATACTTTATATATCCAACAACACCTCTACTACATAAATATAAGAGTGGGGGCCAAGAAAAATCAACTGGGCTCACCCTCATAGTCAAATGGAACATAAAGAAGAGTGTCTTAATACATAACAAGAGAGAGAGTAGACTAAGGTCCCCGAAGTGGAGGACTCACCAACTAGCTTGGGTAGCACCTAACAAGCCATGTGGAGGAGGACGATCAAGTTGGGCTCTGGTTTCTACATGGTGATATTATGTAGGCAAGAGTATAAGTTAGTAGGTTTGAATATACTAAGTATGTAGGATGCAATGCAATAATAGATAGACATCGTAATCAAAATGCATAATATTAAGCAATAGGCATAATATAACAATATGGCATGTATGATCAATGCTTGAGTAAAACATGCTTAAGTAACTCATGCTTATATGGGATATCATATGTGTAGAAGAGACCAAGCTAGCTATTCAAGGTTTAAACCCCTTGGTGGTTGTGTGGTATAAACCTCTCACAAAGTTGATGATAATCACACCTTATCAACAAGGTGATGAAGTATAAATCCCTCGCACGGTTGATGAGTATAAACACCCAACATAGTTACCCGGGCTTTTGTCTCCCACCGGATCGGGTATGGTCTAATGCAACACTTTATATAGAGTATATCATATACATGTAAATTAGAGATGTGATCATGCAAGAAAATCCATTGTAAAACCATCAATCAACACCTTGCAACATATACATCAAAATCCCTCATCAAATCTTACAATATATCCAAGATTTATAGCTCAAAACATAGCAAAATAGTTACAACCTTACATAGCTTTAACATAGTGTGCAGTAAATTTCATAATAAGCAAGGCCTCTTTGTAAATCAACTTTAAAACATGTAATTTGAGTAAAAGGAGGCTTGGGCATCATGGGTGAAAGGAATCATGAAAGAAACCTACATACCTTAGCTTAGAGATGAACTTGGTAAAGATTGGAGATGGAGACTTGAAGCTTGAAGAAGAACCTTGAAGGATTAGCTTGGAGATGAACTTGGTGAAGATTGGAGATGTAGACTTGAAGCTTGAAGAAGAACCTTGAAGAAGAACCTTGAAGGGAAACCTTAGTTAGGATGAGGGTTTGGGACTTGAGTTTTGGGAGTTAAAATATGGCTAAGTGTTTTAGTGAGTATTGGGGAATATTTTGGATGATATGAGGGTGAAATTTGGCTAAGTATAGGTAAAAACATGTATGGGAACCCTTGGCCCAAGACCCAATGTCTTGGACCCGAAAATAGAAAAATGCTCAAAATAAGGCACTGACGCGTCGTGCTAGTATCGCGAAATACACACTGGAATTTGCATTCTTGAATTTTTATAATTGTTAAATCTTTGCTCTTAAATAGGGGTTAGACCCTTTTCCCCCTAATTTGGACCCCCGAACAAGAATCTGAAGTTGGATTTTCAAAATAACAAATGGATTTTGAGATATATGAAAATTAAAATTTTTGGCATTTCGAGGCAGTTTTTGGGCATTTTTTGGGGTCGTTACATGGTAGAATTAGTCCAAGGACTTGAGAATCAACGGTTTACCCAACGATGAATGTCAGCAGTTTGATTTCGCTTATCCTTGACTCGTAAATCAAGTTGATGCAAAACTCTATGACAGCACTCAATTTTTGTGATTCAACAATTCAATGTATATCTTAATTTTTTTGTGTTTAAATTTAACTTTTTAGACTTTTTTTGTTGCATATTATTGATATAAAACTTCATTCATTTTGATAAACTTTATACCACTTTTCATTTCAAATGCTAATTTTTTATTTTTGCCACATGCACGTTACCGTAAAGTCTTCAATTTTGCAGCACGGTAGTGTAAAATCTTTAATTTTATCAAGTACTTGTTTTATGTTTATATACTCAAAAAATTCCATTCACATCTTTCACCATTTTGTTGCAACGTAACTATACTGATAAAGATCGATATGAAAAAAGTTTCACTTACCTCCCCTAGTCTCAAGGAATTATACTTAGCGGATACATAGAAAGCACTAGAAATAATAAGATAAACAAGAACAGAAATAATAATATTGAGACAAAATAAAAGTAATGATTTATAAAGAAAAAAAGATTCATTCATATTTGTCACTCGAATCTATTAAGAAGCTCGCTAAATATAAGACTTCACAGATAAGGAATTTTATCTTAGTAATGAAGACAATTGATGTACTAGTTGAATCTATCATTAATTTTTCCCTAAAATATTAATAAATCAATGAACATAATATTATGAAATTATAGTCCTAGGTATCTGTTAGATTAGTTCAGTGGCACTCCTTGAAACAGAAATCAAAACACTCCTATCTATGTTGGAAGACTTTTCATTCACAAAAACGATTATGGAAGTATGGTGGCATTATAGTGCTTTGAGATGATCATATACTGGGTCTTAGTGAAATTTCCACAACAACATAAGAAGTTCAAATGACGACCAAAAAAAAAATTTCTACCCCTCTTGATAGTTGCTTCCAGTATTATTTGATTGATTGTGAAAGTTAGTTTTTAAAAATTTTATGAAAAGTTAGGATTTGCTAAAGAATTGAGTTTTAAAGATTTAAGTTGTTTAATTTTGAGTTTCAAAGTCATTTGAACTTTTGAGTATCGAAATGGAATTTCATTAATCCCATCAGTTCCAAAATGAGAAAATTGATCTAGAAGAGTTGTCGGAATCAGATTTGGAGTAGTTATGTGGATTTGAGGTCCAAAGTTGAAAATTTAATTGAAACTTGAAAGAAGTTTACCTTTGGTCAACATTTTGAATTCGGGAACTCAGATTGGATGTTTGGTGGTTTTTTTGGATTCAGGAGGTGATTTTAGCTCTAGAATAAGCTTTCGTATAATTTTTGGGTGTACCGATAGCGCTTTGATATTTTTAGTGCCTTAATTTAGTTTAGTTGTGACTTATCGGCTTTTAAATCAAAGAGATCTTGGATCAATTCTCAACGATTCCATTAAATCTGAAGTATTGCATTCAGTAGGCTTGCATATATGGTTTGAATGTACGGGATTACGAATGAATTTCGAAAGTCTGTTCCATGTTTTTTGTGTCTTGTTAAAATTGCTAATGCCTGGTGTCTCATTACTCTTTGCATTCGCGGCATACTTTTCTGCCTTCGCTAAGGTCATAAATTCAGAGCTTTGCGTTCGCGGCAGTAGGTTTGCATTCACAAGAGGGTCGATCAAATTGTTCTCTGTGTTCGTGGAGGTAGTGACCATGATTTCATAGGGTTAATTTCCAATTAACTATAAATTATTCCTAGATTTAGGTTTTGAACATTTTCTCCATCTTTCAACTTTGGCAGTTCGGTTTAAGTTTTCAACTGATTTTTCATGGGGATTCCATTAGGTAAGTTATTTGTCATGATCCAATCCTAGGGCGTAGACGTAACATGGTGAATGGGAAGCTCGAAGGCAACCTAACAAGTCTCTTAGCATATCATTTGCATATCCTTGGTTGCGAAATATAAAATAAATATTCAACAAATAACTCTAGGGTAATCGGGACTTATGGATCACGCTATTAGGATAGATAGGGGAAAGGGATTTGCATAAATCACATAACAAGCAAGTACTAAGGGGAGGGTAAGTAGGACTCAAGCTATGGGAAGATAGGGACTTAGGACTTTTATCACTTTCCATCACTATCAATAGCGTCAAATAGTATCACATAAGGGATAGGGTCTAAGGGATAAGTTTTCATGAAATCTCAACATCAAATTATACGTACATAGCGGAGTATCCAACAACACCTCTAAGCATGAATAGGACGAGGGCCAAGACTTGTTCAAGATTCACCCTCAAACAAGAAAGTAAAGTGGAATGAAGTCTCAACATAAGTAAGATAGAAATCGGATATTGTCCCCGAACTAGAAGGCTCACCAACTCTCTTCTTTCAATGATCCAAAGTTAACCACGTGGAGGATATCGATGAGCATCGATCCCTACTTGGTTAAATCATGCAGGTATAGAAGTATCCGTCAGTACTTGTAATGTACTGGTATGTAGGTATGCAATGCATAACATGGAAATAAATAATGAGATGATTCATGCTAAATCTTGTGAAAAAATAAAAATAATACATTTACAAAGGAATTAGTAAGTTGTAATCAAGCTAATATTAATTAAACATAAATGACAACTTTAGAAGGAACATAGTAGGATGCATAGATGAACATAATTCAAAATAAGCAAATTATATAAACTTGGAATACACATATGGGTGATCATTTAGACATCTTACTCTCACCATAGAACATGGAACACATGAGAAATAAAGAACTTACCCTTACATGAATACATGATAGATCACATAAATTTAAATTAGTGAGAAATACACGATGTTATACATAATTAAAGTATTAATATTCTTGGGTGAACAATACATCACTTTACATAAAAGACTATTCTATTGTCTAAGGAACATTGGTAATCATAATGGAGACCACCTTACACACCTGTAGACATCATCATGTACCTTTAGGAGAAATACCATTTGAACTTATGAAATAATGAATCATAGGAACTTTATCACCTCTGGACATAACATAAAAGAACCATTTAGTTTATCATAATAGGACCTCTTGGGAACATGAGGAGAACTTGAACATATGTGAGAGTAACTTTTAACTGACATAAACTATGTGAGCTAAGTCTTGGAGTCCCGATGTTTCTCCTACACCGGAAGAAAAAGGGAAGTCACTTGCCAAAACGACCTCCTAAGATGCCAAAGTAGATCCAGTAAAGTCATGCTATTGAGCAACCCCTACTATCGGTTGATCTAGAAATCAACCACTACTAACAGGTTATTCCTATTTTCTACGGTGGCACGTAGTTATGGGACAATGTGATTCTACAAACGGTCTCACGCCTCTTCTAACGGGAAACTTTCGCATCCATCCCAAGGTCCACTCGGTGCTAAGTAAACTCTCATAAAATAATCATAGGCATGAATCATAAAATTCAATAGTAAAGAGGTATTCTACTAACCCATCTCATAATCCTTTTAAACCAATTGAGGAAAATTCTACTAACCCATTCCATAAGCATTTAGAGCATTAATCATCATCATAAGGACAACTCTTGTATCTTGGTTAAGCCTCTACTACCGGCTAGCATCATAATTTTGGCTAAGCCTCTACTATTGGCTAGCACCATTATCATATGCCTCTACTAATGGGTTATCATAGTCTCATGATCATAACTAGGTGGGAAGTCACATTTCTTTTATTCATTCATTCTTGACTCCAATGAGTTTAATTAGTCCCAAATAGCATATAGAGAGTATGGTCATGACATGCATAAACTTGTACACTATAATATCATAAGGATGACCTTTCAGTAATACGTGACTTTCATATCACTTCAACAAATTTCACAAAATGTATAGCTTTGAATATCATAAATTAGCTCATCAAACCATCACATCATATATCAAATAAAGGGCTTTATATCATTCATAACATTTATAACATTCTCATGAACTCATAGCATGTTTAATTTCCCTTCAATATTAATAACATTCATAAATCACATGTCCTACCATAAAACCTTCATCACATAAGAGATTTGTCACATAACTTAGTCAAAACATGGTGGGTATATGTATTTAAGCTTTACATCATGCAATTTAATATATAAAATATGAGAGACGTAAAAATAAAGTCATGTAAGAATCATATAAAACAACTCACCAATATGCTTGCAAAACTTCAATTTGGGTGTCATGAAAACCGTTCAGAAAATTCATTATATTTTCAAATATTTCAAGATGTCATAGCTTACAATACCTTAATGTAATAAGCATATCATAATCTCAATCATTAGTAGAAGCTCATGCATCAATAAATCATTAATCAACAATTTCTAACATATTTCATGTAATGGAGTGATAATAAAAAATACCCAAAAAGAATTAGTCATTAGAATAAAAAATTTTGATAAAAATAGTTTTGGGGTTCCATGGATGGAAGACCCCATAGATGGAAGACCCACATACCTTAAACTTGGAGTTTCTTGAAGAAAAATATGAAGAGGACTTGGGGCTTGACTTAGTTTTCTTGAATTTCAAAGCAAGTTCTTGAAGTCTTGAGATTGAATGGAAGGTTTGAGAATAATGGAGAGGATCTTTGAGAGGTTTTTGTGAGTTTTAGGGCTAGAAAACGACTGAAGAATGAGGGATTCTCGTATATATATATATATATTGAATTTTTACCCAATTTCCCTTTAAGTGTTAAAGTGAATTTTTGAGACTTTTTGAACTAGGGCGCGGCAAGTCCGCGATGCGAACTTGTCGCATACCCCTACTGGTTGTGAAATTTCACCGAAACAAACATCAACAACATACCCAGTGGAATCCTATAAGTGGGGTCTGGGGAGGGTTGAATGTACACTGACCTTAGCACTACCTCATAGAAGTAGAGAGATTATTTTCTAGGAACCCTCATCTCAAAAACCCATAAGTAGAATAAACTAGACATGACAAAAAGTAAAGTAAAGGAAAGAAAATAGAATGGGTGACTAATAACAAAAAAAATATGACAGTATCTAAATATGATAATGACAACATATACGACGAACATTGGTAATCATAATGGAGACCACCTTACACAAACAAAAAAAATATGACAGTATCTAAATATGATAATGACAACATATACGACAGATAATGACAACACATGATATAAAAACATGACTACTCCTTTTACCCTACTATACCCCAAGGCTGGACAACCACCTAACCCTACTAACCAATTAGCTTGCTACTCTAATTCGCAGCCTCTACTCCTTTCTATCTAAGGTTGTATCCTTGGTGAGACAAGTTTCGCCATATTTCATTTTATCACCTCCCTCCAATACTTCTTCGGTCTACCTCTACCCCTCTTTGTAACTCCCAACATCAACCTCTCACACCTCCTAATAAGAGTATCAGTACTCCTTCTCTGCACATATCCAAACTATACAGTCTGGCTTTCCTCATCTTATCAGCCACAGGGGCCACCTCTAGCTTCTCCCGAATGGTCTCATTCCTAATCCTATCACTCCTGGTGTGACCACATATCCATCTCAACATCCTTACCTCTGTGACATGCATCTTCTGAATGTGTGCATTTTTTATTATCCAATACTCCACCTCATACAACAAAGATGGTCTAACCACTAATCTGTAAAACTTACCTTTGAGTTTAGGTGGTATCTTCTTGTCACATAATACTCCAGAGGCAAGCCTCCATTTAGTCTGTGTTTCCCCAATATGATATGTGACATGTTGTAGGTAGCCGTTTCCCCACATAATTTTGTCTTCTGAATAAGAATATGAAGTCCAATTTGTAAAATTCTGCACAAATTTTAAGATATTAAAAAAATACATCATAAAGTCCTTCTGAGCTACGCTGGGCGTGTTACAATACTTTCCCCTTGGGAACATTCATCCTCGAATCTGAATAGAGATAACATGAATATAATGGAACATCTATCAACTCCTTACTAAAACAATAATGCAAATTAAACATTGATTTCATACAACTTTCAAAGTCTCTAACATGGACATCATTTTAAAAGCATGAGTAGCACATATTCATAATTGCACATAGGACTTTAATCAACTTACTTCATGATCATGCATGCATAATACGTAACATGTCAAGACTAGATAAATGATGTATGAGAATGATCAAAAACTACCATTGTTGTCAATATGTAAACACAACCACTTACCAATACATCAATCATAGCACTACCACTTACAAAACCACTTAGTACTAACCATCACCATATTTAAGGAAACATATACATACCGGGTATAGTGTTACAAGCTCTCTTTCTTCCCTTCCTAGCGGCCACTGGGCAATCCCTTCTCTTGTACCCTAGCTCACCACACTCAAAGCAACCTTCTTGACCCACTAATCACACTCCTAGGTGTATCTTATAACATTTTTCACAAGTAGAATATGGGTTTCTTTCCTTCTTACTCATAGCCCCTTATGTCTTGGTAAATGTGATCCACCCTCATCAAAATGAGCTCTCTTAGACTCTCTTGCTTTCTTCCTTATCTTCTCATCTTCGATCTGCTCCATATAAGTCATGAGCCTTGAAATATCCATCTCTCTTACTAGCATAGTGGTCCGACACTCTTGGACAAGCAAGTTGGATAATCCCAACATAAATTAGCTCATTCTTGCTCGGGGTCGGCAACCAATGACAGGGCATATTTGGATAGTCGGGTGAACTTGATCGAATACTCCCTCACACTCATATTCCCTTGTTTGAGATTGATAAATTCTTGCATCTTAGCTTCCCTCAACTCTAAGGAAAAGAAATAATCTAGAAATGCATCCTTGAACTCTCCCAAAGAAATGGGACCCAAATCTTCACTCCTCTCTTTCTTCTATCAAATATGTCATATTTGAGCAGCCCCTTTCAATTGGAAGGCTGCTAACTCCGCCTTTTCCTCCGAAGTCACACTCATAACGACCAACACCTTATGTGTCTTATCCACAAACTCTTGAGCATCCTCTTCCACCTTTGAACCATGAAACTCGAAAGGATTCATCCTAGCAAAATCCCTTACCCTTTAAGCCAGGGTGAAAACATTTAGAACATTAACACCTTGTTTGACTTGATTGGCTAATACTTTTGCGATCATGGTGAAAGCTGCTCTAAACTCTGCATGAGAAACATTCTCCTTTTGTTGCATAAGAGGGGATTGACCTTCAGTATCACCAATTGGTGTACGTGCTCTTCTTGGCGGCATCTTCTAGAAATGGCAAAGAAGGTGTTGTTAGAGAGAGGAATAACCTTAGGTACATCTAATGGCACGACATAATCATAATAAAGTGAAACATTTCCTAAAATGCCTCATAGTCTCCTATTTGTAGTTGTGGTGCACTTCACAACCATGACCAAGACTCTACTCGACGTAGTATATTGGATGTTCGAGAACCATTTATAAACCTAGTGCTCTGATACCAAGCTTGTCACGATTCAAGCCTAGGGCCTAGAGATGACATGGCGAATGGAAAGCTCGAAGGCAATCCAAACAAGCCTCTTAGTATATCTTTTGCAGATCCTTGGTTGTGAAATATAAAACAAACATTCAATAAATAATCCTAAGGAATAAGGGCTTATGACTCATCCTATGGGGATAAATAGGGGAAAGGGATCAACATGAATCACATAACAAGCAAGTACTAAGGGGAGGGTAAGTAGCACTCAAGCTATGAGGAAATAGGAACTTATGACTTTCATCACTTTCCATCACTATCAATAGCGTCAAATAGTATTACATAAGGGATAGGGTCTAAGGGATAAGTTTTCATGAAATCTCAACATCAAATTACAGCTATATAGCGTAGTATCCAATAACACCTCTAAGCACGAATAGGATGGGGCCCAAGACATGTTCAAGGCTCACCCTCAAACTAGAAAGTAAAGTGGAATGAAGTCTCAACATAAGTAAGATAAAAACAGGATATTGTCCCTGAACTAGAGAGCTCACCAACTCTCTTTTTTCAATGTTCCAAAGCTAACCACGTGGAGGATATCGGTAAGCGCCGGTCCCTATATGGTTAAATCATGCAAGCATAGAAGTATGCATCAGTACTTGAAATGTACTAGTATATAGGTATGCAATGCATGACATAAAAATAAATAATGAGATGATTCATGCTAAGTCGCATAAAAAATGGTACATTTACAAAGGCATTAGTAAGCCATAAACAAGCAAATGTTAAAACCTCATACACACTATAAGTATTTGTACCATACATATGAAATATGATATGGACTTTGAATTAGTGCCAATTTTAAAAGTGTTTGCATCTGGCATTGAAGGGCGTCATGTGTATCTAAAGTTTAAGAAAGTTGTGTGTATACATGTTTTGCATCGAGTTAAGGGGACTAAGACCCTAAACAAAGGAAA
>DF362798.1:19506-31541 GCA_000787875.1 Solanum virginianum
TCTGAATCCAAAGTTTCACTGTCCGATCTGACGTGTGCACGGTAGAAAACTGAAACTATTAATTATGTAAACCTTAAAGAAAAAGTCATTAATTAATTAATATGGGACATTTCATTCATCAGCTAACCTATTTAGTTCATTTCAGGAAGCATCAATGAGGTGTTTCACACCGCTTGTATACAAATGAGACAAGTTTGGTGATCCATATATATAGCTTTACACTTCTACACCGTCAAGACTCATAAAATGTAAATATCAATAATAAGGAAAATAAATTAACATTATAAATAGGAGTATGTATTACGGGTCGATATATATTTAAAATCAAAATTATTAAAATTGATTTAGTTGATTTTTAAATTATGTAAATCAAACCAATTTGATTTTTTCTTCTTTAGGTTACGTTGTGTTTTGTCCTTGGTGCATATACTTTTATCTTCTTCTTTTATGAGCTATTAACAAGTTAAGAAATGAAAAATATTGGTTTTGTCATAAAACGCATACAAATAAATACTAAATGTTAGGAAGTAATATAAAAATAGAGACAAACGAGGAGAATCGTCTTTTTTGCTTCAAATTGCGTTCATATGTATCCGATTTACTTTTATTGTCTTTATAAATTATCATTTTTGTTGTCCACTGTAGTCATTGTTTCATACCTAATATTTAGTACTTTTGGGATAATATTTTTGAGATGAGGATCTTTCGGAAACATCTTTATCTTTGTAAGATTGTGATAAGATATGCATATATTTATCCTCCCGAGTTCCCACTTGCAGGATTTCACTAGGTATGTTGTTGTACAGAGGTATACAAAAAATTTTCATAAACATGACATTAATCATAAAAATTATTTAAAATATTCAGACCTAAATACCTAAGGTATTGAAAAAAAAAAATGAAAATCAGATTATGAAGGAGCTACTATGTATTTCAGGAAAATGCCAACCCGTGAAGCCAAAATTTTGATGCTCATAATCTTGATGAAGGTTCAATTCTATTAGAAAATAATTAAAATTATTAAAAATAATTTTGAATCGGTGTTTATACCAAAACAAGAACTAAGGAAGTTCTTGATGTATTCCTTTGTTTTTCATCTAGTGCTTGTTGTTCTTTATTATTTTTAGAGAAAAAAAAAATTGGTAAAAAGTATGAAATTTGTAGGTCTGCGTGTTGTCTTTCTATTTAAAATTTTGAAATATATTTTTCCTTTTTGGTATACGGTATAACATATGGGACATTTCCCTTCCCACATATACGGTGTACCTTTTTATTTTTAACTTGGAAATAATTAAGAGTAATTAACTCCTAATTTATATATATATATATATTGAGGTTCAATCTCCTTTAGAGTTGGGGTTTAGAATCGATTACTCTTTAAAACAAAAAAATTCCATATAAAGTTTCGTATCATTCATACAATATTGTATAGCGACTTAACACATAGATGACCCCTTAAAATTATTCCATTTGCACATTAGATTATGACTCATTTCAATCTGCATTTGAATTATTGTATAATTTTTAAAATTATTACATTGATATTATTTTTTATTATTCTCAAAGGATAAGATTATTCTCTTTACCAAACATATGCAGATCCAACACGATCTTATATATAAGAAGAACAAAAGATCTTTTTTGAGCAATCCCTTTAGCATTAAATGGTCTTAGTATTTACATACAATATATCCGAATATTCAAATTTCAAATATTTTAAATTTTAATGCATATCTTAGTATTGAGACGATGTATATATTATATTTTTATATATAAGTAAAGTAAAGAAAAGGGAATGGACTAAGATGTAAATAATTTGGCTACCTCTATTTTAGAACAGAATATTAATGTATTTCCTCAAGTGGGCTGAGGCTGACCAAGTTGCTCTCATTAGTGGGCTTGGCCATTGTCCAGCCCAGTATGTTAATATTACATCTGGGCCTTTAGAATGTTACTAGGGAAAATTACATATATATATATATTATATATATATATATAGCCCAAAAATCAGCGAAATTATACATGATTTTACAATATAGTTTGTCATAGTTGTAGAAAATATACACTACTATACAATGTATAGTACTTATACATGAGCTATACACTAAATATATATTATGCTACACAAATATACACTGACTATACAGCAAAATTGTAACAAATAATCAAAGGTAAGTCAAACGGCTACTTTTCGTAATTAAAAAAAAAAGTGGGTTATGTTTTGTGTAAATAGTTTTTCCCAGTGGCTTGTGGGGGTAATTATCCCATGTTACTATGTCAATCAACATTCATAGACATAAATGTATCAAGAAGGATCATGGTTTATTTCATGGGAATGAGGAAAAAGTTCAAAGAAAGGCATACAACATTGGGAATTTCTAAACATATGAACTAGTCCAATACTAAACATATGTCAAAAGATCACTATAGAAAATCACAAGCAAGCATATTAGCACCTAAAATGATGCACAAATTTCAGAACACCATTCAAGAATTAGAGCCATCCTACTGCAATCATGTCCTAAACTTGCTCAAGCCTCGACTTGTTATTGTTACTAGATGATTGCTTCTCCTCTTGGTGAGACTGGCCATTTCCCATCGTCAACGACTCATCAGGGGTTGATTTCTTAGTATATGCCTTCTTCTCACAGTAGATTGCATATAAGATAAGCTGCACTGTTCCTAAACCAAAGCCAAAACCATTTGGAATCTGCAACGCAACCGCATATTCTTGTTTAGTAGGCACAAACATCCATATTTTTTGTATACTCAACAATAGATACTTACAGCAACAAAGGGGTCCTTGCCAAGAAGGCCAAAGGCAAACCAGGAAGAGCCACATAAGAACACGAAAAGTGACAAGAAAAATGGCATGAACTCCACGCTCTTCGTCTTGATTACCATTCTCTGTATACATAGAAATTTGTTCTTGAGTTTAAGCTACTATATAAGTAGGTAAAGTGGCTTAATTTTTGTGAAACCTATCAAACATTTCCGATTAAAGTAGTAATCCTTATGTTAAAATTGAACATCTAATAGCACAACTCTCCATCCAAAATTGGGACTATGAAGTATAGTCAAGAGAAACAACAATATACAATAACTAACTGCTCGAGAAAGAGTACGAATTGGTGTTAAGGAACTTACTATGATGGATAGAGGAGATCCATACATAATGATAGAGAAGATGGTGGCAGCGATACCACAGAAGAGTTTCCTTTCGTTTCCTTGTAAAGCGAGCATGGAAACAAGGGCTACAGCAGCAAAAACAGTAAGGACTAATAGAAGAAGTGCTGAGATTTTCTTCTGCTCTTTCCTGGGTGCAAATGCAATGAAGATCAGCACATAAATGCCCTCAATTACAGCTCCAGTCCCGTTAACTGTAGACACCAATAGGTTGTTTGGTGACACAAATGGTAAGCCATACCTATCCAATTGGTAGACAAACAAACCAGTTCAAGAAAACATGCATCAATTCTACTACAAAGTCAAGATGAGATGTACACTACTAATAGGAACCAAAAACTATGCTGCTCGGACTCAGATCGTTTAAAAGTAGCACATTTTTGGAGGATCTGAGAGTCCAAGCAACATAGACCAAAAGCTTTTAGAGTGGGAAAGTCATTTACCATCTCTAAAAACAGATAGCCACATCCATCCCAAGATTTGAGGAACTGAACACATTTTAACATCTTACTCATCCAGAAAATAGATATAATGTAAGCAAGATTCTTGAAATGACTTATTTACTCAAAAAATTAGTGAAACAGTATCATTAATTGGAACTGAAAAAGGTAAAAAGAAAATCATAATATGAATATTAAACCTGCAAGAACTTGACAGAGAAATACAGCAATGTTGTTTAAATCTTACCATGCAGAAAGCAGGCAGTTGAGTAAAGTCATTACGTAAGGCAAGCCAGAGAATTGTTCAGTGGATCGATTTTGAATAATCCTCTTGAATGTGATTCTAACAAAAGAGAAGAAATCCAAATGAAAGTTGTTACAAAGTTGAATACCAGATTCGTGGAGAAAAGCCCCAAACAAAAGCTTTAAAAGTATGAAAACCAAGAAAAAGAAGAAGTTGTTGAAAAAGCTCTCACATTGGTGCCAAGAACAGAAACAGAGCAGTGGCATTTCCTGCAAAACAGAGAAGAAAAATTAAACTCAAATCCAAAAACGCACAAAACGAAAGCCATTCAAGAAGTGTGAACACCCACCAAATATCCCAAAAACAAAATGCAGAGTATGAACAACACCCATGCCTTCTTCAGTGTTGCAGTAGTTCAAAGCAATTTCTTTTATTCAAAGATGGAAAAGACTGGCTTTTGAAGAAAACCCAAGTAAAGAAACTCTCCAAGAACTGTACACCCAAAGGATAAAAGTGAAAAGAATTTGAAAATAAGAAACGTTTCTTTAGGAAATGGAGTCATAGTGAAGGGTTTATATATAGGGGCAGAGAGGAAGGAAGGATGGACAGTTACTGCTAGAAGACACCCTTTTCTTGTCCTTATCAGTTGGGTCACACTCTCCTAGTTGAGTCTGCAAACAATTTCTGTGTTCATGAATTTGAACTTATATATTTTTCTTGTTACATTTTCATTTTTTGTATTAAAGTTTATTTCATGATAGTAATTGTTTCACAGTTTCAGGTTCCAAGTTAAAATCATAAATGAAAAAAGAAACAAGAAAAAAAACATCTTCTCTAAGGTACATATTTTCCTCTTCTTTTACTTTTCGTTAACCATTCCGTGTCAAAATTCACTTATTAGTAAAAAGGTCACTGTGAGAGTAATGAGCAGAGTAGATGGAGCCAGATCCGCCTCTTATCCCTAGAATAACTTTTATCCGTTGAGCAATGGCCCTTCCATTCGGCACCATCGGATCACTAAAAGGCCAACTTTCGTCCCTGCTCGACGGATGGGTCTTGCAATCATGCTCCCTTCTGCCTTTGCGCTCGAGGGTCAATCTCCGTCGGGTCTGAGGAAATCTTTGCACGCCTCCGTTACCTTTTGGGAGGCCTACGCCCATAGAGTACCTTGGCCCATGGGTCCTGATGATATCTCACTAGTGGCTCGCCCCTCCCCCCAGAAGGAGGCCTTCTTCGCCTTCTACTTAAGTTGCGCGGAAAGGCCCAAAATCAATCCCAGGGAACAGTGAAGCTTCATAGGATCTTTCTGTCCAGGTGCAGGTAATCCGTTTCTTCACAGACATGTTTATTTTACTGAGCCTTTCTCCAAAAGGATTATCGAATTTAGGTGAATTCAATATTATTAAAAATATATATAGTTAAATTTATTACGAGTTTAAAAATATGTAAGTAGGAGAATCTATTAATAAAAGAGCTTAGTAATGAAACAAAATAAATTGATGGTGTTGCATCATCTCGTAAAAATATTGTCAGTTTATACTTTTCTTCAATTTGTATGATTTCGTATGGATATATTTGATGCATATGTTCTCCTGTCTTTTTATTTTCTCTTCGAAAATTATTCATGACTTAAGGGTGTTAATGGGTCAATCTGCATTGGTTATTCATCAAAATTAAAATTAAATCAATTTAATCAATTTCTAAATTTTTAAAATCAAACCAAATTAATTATATATAATATATATTTATCGATTTTGTTGTTATCAATTACGCTTTGATTTGATTCGATTATTCGATAATTAACTATATACAAAAATAAAATCAATGATACATTTAAAATGAAAAAAAAATGAGAACAATCAATTTAACACCTGACTGCCCCTAATTCATGGTATAAATATGGGAAGCTTTGTGTAAGAGAATAACAATCCAAAGTGGCTTTTTAACCATATATACTCTTGATTCCCATCTTCTCTAATTTCTATCTTTGGGCCCAACTCAATTTAACACCTGACTTGTTACAGCATCCAATTTTAACCATCAATTAACCACCCTAATTACTTTCCAAATTAGATAAAAACACAACAAATTAGACCATCGAAATTTATTAGTCAAATTTGAAATAATATGTTAAAAGATTAAAAAAATATATGAAATAAGAAATATTTATAAATTATATATATATATTGGATTGATTTGATTTCAGATTGACTTTTTAAAGTTTAAACCAACTCAATTCAAATATAGTCACTTTTTTTCCAATATCAAATCATATCAAAAAATTTTTAATTAACTTGATTTATA
The DNA here is from genome assembly GCA_000787875.1 of Solanum virginianum. Taxonomy (NCBI): domain Eukaryota; kingdom Viridiplantae; phylum Streptophyta; class Magnoliopsida; order Solanales; family Solanaceae; genus Solanum; species Solanum virginianum. The sequence goes on from DF362798.1 coordinate 25,681, forward strand.
ATTTGATTTGATTTGATTTTTGATTTTATTTTGTTCACTCATAATGAGAACTACAACTTATAAATTCTTTTGTACATTCAACTGTATGTTCACATGTGTAGACGATTCTAACTCCATTCATGGCCAATCGACATCATTGGCTTTTTAATATGCACACGAGAAAGTAAATAAATACTATTACAACATGAAAAAAAAAACTAAAAGGCGAGAAATAAACGACCAAAAGAAATTAATAGTGTTTGCAACAAATTTTAAAGTGATCAAAAATAAATTACAATCACAAATAAAATATAAAAAAACAGAATTTTATTCATAAGTATGTGGGTACAAATCTAGATCTCCCTTGATTCTTCTCTCATAAGATTTCTCCATGATTCAAGAGCTGTTAGTGACATATTTCTCAAACGTAGGATGATTTTGACCTCCTTGACCCATATTTTGATCTCTTAATAAATATCCTCAGAATTTATGGGATAAGGGAATATAATACCATTTATATAGGCATGATTTAGCGTTTAAGGTTGAGTAGCCTCCAAGAAACCTAATTGAAATAGGACTAATTTAGTAGAATCCTACAAAATTTCAATATCTACAAAATGCTCCCTGCTTCAATGCTTGTCGAAGTATAGACTTGATGAAACTCTAAGACGAGGCTTGAAGTACCCGTGATTTTGTAGCTTTAGGTTTGCAGATTTGATTTATGAGAGAGGAGATGAAGGACACATTTGGTCCCACTGGGCGTGCTAGTTTGTTTTGCAACATATTTTTAAAGTAATAGAAAATAAATTGCAATAATAAATAAAATATGAAGAAATAGATTTTATTGAGAAACATGTGAGTACAAATCTATTATTGCAAAATGAATATTGTGGATTAATATAATTAGGTTATTAATTAAGTCCAATAAAATATAAATTTAATTAAAAACCCAAATTCATTTATTAGGGCTATAAAAGATGACCCACTTCATTGGGCCCCATATTCCTTCATCTAAGAGGCCTACTTCATGCCACATGTCAAATGACGTGGCACGCCAAGTCAAACAAAGAAGCCAATAGGATCATGTCATGTGTCAAGATGAGAAGTTCATTTCATTAAAGCCCAATAAGTCATGTCATTTAAATCTAATTGGCCGGGATAAAGTCTGATTCTATTATGACTCCTTTATTCTACAACTATATATAGGGGTCTTTATAATTCAGAATTGACTTCAAGACTTCTAACAAAAAGTTAGAGAAAGCTCGTGGATCAAACGCCACAATTTCTCTACAAATTCAAGCATTCAAGTTCAAGAACAAGTTCAAAAACTGTTGAACTCAAGATCAAGATCAAGAACAAGAACAGAAAACAAGATCAAAATCAAGATTCAAGATCAAGAAACAAGATCAAAATCAAGATTTAAGAGGAGGCCTTCTTCGCCTTCTACTTAAGTTGCGCGGAAAGGCCCAAAATCAATCCCAGGGAACAGTGAAGCTTCATAGGATCTTTCTGTCCAGGTGCAGGTAACCAGACTTCAAATTCAAGATCAAGCTAAAAACCCTTGAATTTACACTTGAAAAGGCAAATTAGAGGATTCGTAGAGATTATAACACTAACATTATTGAAACAAAATACTACAAGTTGTTGCGATATTTTCGTTCTTAATTATTATTTTCTCAATGTGAATTTTATCGTTTACAAATTCTGGCACACCTAATGGAAAAATATGCCACTGGATCTACCCTGACTGAAATAGAACTAATTTCTCAAATGCCCCCTGCTTCAAGGCTTGTCAGAGTGTAGACTTGATGAAACTCAAAGACAGGACTTGAAGTACTCATTTTTCCACTGTTGCTGACTTCAGATTTGCATATCTTGATTTATGAGAGAATGGATGAAGGGCAGATTTGGTCCCACTGGGCATGCTAGTTTGAATTTGTAACATATTTTAAAGCGATAGAAAATAAATTACAATCACAAATAAAATATTGAAGACACAAAATTTTATTGATACACATGTGGGTACAAATCTGTTCCTCCCTTGATTCTTCTCTCATAAGATTTCTCCATGATTTGAGGGTCGTTAGTGGCATATTTCTCAAATGTAGGAAGATTTTGATCTCCTTGAGTCATATTTTGATCTCTTTTGATAAATATCCTCATGATTTATGAGATATTTGAGATTTCAATCTCCTTATGAATACCCAAGATTTTGTAGGATATCTGATATCATGATTTCTTTAAGAATACCTAAGAATTTGGAGATATTCGAGATTTTGCTCTCTTTATGAATATCCCATGAATTTGTGGCATATTTGAGATTTTGATCTTTAGGGGATATTTCGATCTCTTTATGAATATCCCCGAATTTATGAGATATTTAAGATCTTGATCTCCTTAGGGATACCCGAGAATTTGGGGATATTCGAGATGTACTTTCAAGGGAGTACAATACCCTTTATATAAGCACGAATTAAGGTTTATTGTAGAGTAAACTCCAAGAAATCCTGACTGAAATAAGACTAATTTTGAAGAGTCCTATCAAATTTCAATGTCTATAAATGTCCCGTGCTTCAAGGATCACAAATAAAATATGAAGAAACATAATTTTATTCATAAGCATATGGGTACAAATCTGGATCTCCCTTGATTCTTCTCTGATGAGATTTCTTCGTGATTCGAGAGTCATTAGTGGCATATTTCTCCAACGTAGGATAATTTTGACCTCATTGACTCATATTTTGATCTCTTGATAAATATCCCCAAAATTTATGGGATATTTGAGATGCCCTTTCAAGGGAATATTTCCCTTTATATAGGCATTATTTAGGGTTTAAGGTTGAGTAGCCTCCAAGAAACCTGACTGAAATAAGACTAATTTAGTAAAATCTTACAAAATTTCAATGTCTACAAATAATATTTTTTTCTGTTACATATTAGTTATTCCTTTTTTTTTATAGGCTTTTTAAAAAATAAAAAATATAAATACATATAATTTTTTTTTACATTATCTAAACATTCTTATCATTTGATTTTTTTTTTTAAAAAAATCTCTATTTTCGTCTATCCCTCTTTAATTATTAGATACATAACCTTTTTAAATTATACAAAAATCTCACCTAAATTAATGGCTCCATTTATGAAATTTAATTTTATAACTATCTTCTTCTTAGTTTTCTCATTAATTTTAAATTGTCAAAAAAGTAGGAGAAAAATTGTTATTTCTAATTTTGATTATTATTACTACTCCAAATTTTCAGCTAAAAGTAATCATTCGAATAAAAATTGAAAAATGACGTGTATATTTTGAGCCAAAAAATCATTTGGGCTTGGGAATATGCTGGCTATCTTTTATATAATGAAAGCTAATTTATGAACTTGTACTAAAACTACGGATTATAATTACTTACACCTTGTTTTAGTAGCAATATAATATTACTAAATATTTATTTATTGATGATAAGAAACAAATAGTGGAGTATAAATTATGATTGAAAAGAATTGTTTTTTACTTTTTTGTAAATAAAAGTTGACGTTTGTTTGAAATATTTCTTTTAGATTTCACTTGTATTATCTCTGCTTGATATTTCAATAGTAATGATGATATCATTAAAAAATGTGGTGCAGTGAATAACATAATTTTTTTAAATTTTAATTATTTTTATTTCTTGAATTAATGTATAAATGTCTTGGTTTCAACATTATGATACATAAAAAGATATATTATATATGTAATTGTTTTCAATAACATCTTTTCATATGTGCGTGATACATAACATAGTGATGAATTGATATATATATGATACATGTAATAGAGTTTGAAAATCGTTGAATTTGATATATATTATGTATCACATACATAGTAATTAATTTGATACACAATGCTTTAGTTATAGGATATATATTAGGATTTATGTATCATGTGTATTTATTGAGTAACATGCACAGAGACGTAATTTTCTAATTTGAATAAGCCTAAAAAAAATTAAAAACTCTAGATACATAAATACAATTGATACAAGGTACACGATACAATTTATAATAATTATATACCAAATAAATAACAAAAGATATGAAACACACAGATTTTGATATGAAAATAGACTAGAACTCATATGTATCAGGAAAAAAATCAACAACAAATAATTAAAAAAATCGGCCAGTTATTTTATCAATTTTGGGTCATATACATAACTATAAACATATTATTAACTAATATTGCTATGAAAATATAGTATTTATGTATAAAACAATAATATTTGATAATGATTATAGGTACATTAGTTGAATAAGTGTGCGCATATGTATCTGATAGTAACAGATAACAAAAAATTGTAATAGTTACGTATTTGATACATAACTATTAATATGATATATACTAATTTATATTTCAATAGATTAAGATCATGTATCAAAATTAATATTTAAGCACAATACATTGTGCATAATAAAATTATAATGTATATATCATAATATTAAAAAGAAGCCATTATAAATTAATTTAAGAAGCATAAATAATTAGATACATTAAAAATTTAAACCTATATATATATATATATCATAAAAAAGGTGCAACAAAAAATTAAAAAATTCAACAATTTGATTTGCTGAAAGCCAAAGAAGAAGAAGAAGAAGAAATTATTCCAGACTTTCTCCTTTGCTATATATTAACTTTCGTAATTTTTTTTACTTCAACAATAGTGTCACCTCATGATTCTTAACCAAAGTCCTTATTAGAGCCACCAGCAACTCAATCTTTTTTTTTTAGGTGTTTTCTTTACAATCAATTTTGAAGTTGAAAATGCATCCCTTTTCAATTAATTGGATAATCATAATACTAAAAAATAGAGCACCATCCATATGTATTATAAATTTGTCGATAATTTTTTTTTTAAAGTTGATAATTTATGAATTGAAAAGAAAAACATGAATGAAGAAGAAGATGAACAATAAAATTTGTTATGATTTGGGATAAATTGAAAAAAATAATTTAAAATTTGAATAAATGTGAATGTATTACTATTTTAGGAGATTACTATCAATTTATTTTATGTGATTTGTGGAACTGATATATGATTTCATATCTTTTTTTTTAACACAACAGTCAATAGCGTAATGTATCAATGAACTTTGTATTAGGCAATATAGTGATGCATTCAAAATTCATCAATTTCAAGAATTTTTTTGTAGTTTTAAAAAGAGTAGGAATAAGACGTAATTAACTCTTAACACTATAAAATTTATTTAAGTATTAATAAAAATAATTTAACTAATTTATATCTGAAGAAGCTTTTTTGAATATTTTCAAACATGTTTACACTTTGTAAAAGTAAATGAAAAGATTTAATTAATTTTATAAATTGACAAGTATTTGAAAAAATTATTTATTATAATGTAGACAATTAATATGAGACTGATCGAGTAGAGCCATTAAAATAGACTTAGCTTGTTGGATCGACCAGCTCCACCTATTATTGAGGTAGGGCTGTGATATGATTTTTCAAGTTCATTTAGAACTAGGACTTGTAAGCACGACCTAACTAAGCCCTTGGCCATTGAGGCTTGATTGAGGCTGGGCCGGGATCGGTCTGACTTGACTGATTAGTCTAGGCTTGATTGAGGCTGGGCCGGGATCGGTCTATGGGCAAATAATATTATCCAATTTGAATTAAAACAACCAAAGTTGTAGAGCATAATTGTTCTTTAGTTTACAAGTTTTTTTTTTTAAAAAAAAAGTTTCTTTACTTATTTATCTGTCAAAAAATATTATTATTTTTTTTAATCGTAAGATGACTCAAATTCATGAACATTGTATGTTATATTTGATTTGAAAATCTTCTTATTTCTTAATTTTATTTATTTCAGATATGAGATTGTAATTA
>DF362797.1:3442-17761 GCA_000787875.1 Solanum virginianum
TACGATAAGACCCGTCCAATCCGCCCAATAAGCAGTCCTAACCTTAGTTCTTGATTTAAGAGCATATAATTAAGACTCAAATTCAAATGGAATATAAATTTATTCTTTTCTTTCCGTTAAGAGTAAAATTTGAATGATTCCATTAATAATAAAGGCATATTTAGAGTCAAATTTAAATAAATGGAAAAATTATTATATTTTTCATTATTGAGGATTATTTATGAAATATTTGTTAAGTTTTTTAAGGTGAGAATGGGAAATGAATTGTGATTTTTTTGAAAAATTGTGAAGTTTTCAAGAAGTTGTGATTTTTTTCGAAGGATTGCGATTTTTTTTTTAATAAGGAACGATAAACACTTGTTCATATTACCTTTTATTGGCCATAAATGGTGGAATTTCTTCTCATTTTCAACTATGAATTTTTTGATTATCTACTCTTCTTCTTCGTCATTTAAACTCAAGCATGATTTGCCGTCACTGAGTGAGTTCTGAAAATAAATCATTCAATCATGGAAGGATTTATATATTTTGATAACTTTGGATGCTTGAACAAAAGTATTTTCTTAGAAATAGATTATGATCAGTGGACTTGATTTTTCATTCTTCTTGTTCTACTATTATTATTTCTTTAATAGCGTTTACTATTCATATTTTCTTTGTTAAAGAAAATAATTAATACTTTCTCTTACTTTCTAGAACTGTCTAAGTGTCACAACCCACCAGTCTTCCATAAAAATAATGGAAGAATCTAGAACCAAGAAGAAGAAAAAATCTAGAGTCTCAGACAGATTTTCGGAAGACTCTAGAACATTGCGGATAAAGCTTGAAGCTCCTGGAAGAGTTTAGAATATTGTAGGAAAATTTTGAGAAAAGTTGGAAGAATCTAGAACCATGTAGTTATTTCTTGGAAAGTCTTAGAAGACTTTAGGTATGTAGAATATTCTAAAGAGAAGGACTAATGTGTAATTATTGTGAGACTTACAGAATAAATATTATTCATACTTCAATTCCCAGAGAGTAGTATAAATAGAGGGACACTTCATTTGTAATGCATTAAGAAATCATCCAAGAAATTGTAAAGCATTCCTCCAAGCATAATAAAAATAAAGGTTTATTTATTTAGCTTTGTCCTCATTAATAAAACACTATTATCCACTCATACTCAACACGTGGTATCAGAGCGGGTCGACCGCTCTTGGTCGGGGACCAAATTTCAGGTACGTATGGGACACTAACCTTTTCGGTATGACGAATTTTAATCTTTTTGCTAGCTCGCTAGAAAAATTAAATCATGGTAATTATAATACTTGAAATATGTGTATCAAGTACTATTTGATAGGACAAGATTTATGGGAGATTGTTAGTGGTGAAGAAGTAAGTTCACCAACTGAGAAAAAATTGTTAAAGAAATGAAAAAATAAAGCGGGCAAGGCTTTGATTACCTTAACAGTGTGGTGGAAAATGAGTCTTTATAGCACATAAAAGATGTAAAAACTCTTAAAGAGGCATGAGACTCCTTGGCGACACTTTTTACAAGAAAGAATGACGCCAAGCTACAAAGGCTAGAAAATAAGCTCATGTCAATCAAACAAGGAGATATGACTGTGAGCCAATATTTTAACAAAGTATAATCAATTCGTGAAAATATTTCTAAACTAGACTCCAAAAATGCTACTAAAGATGCGAGGATAAGGCGAATTATTATTCATGGGTCAAACCCAAAATATAAAAGTCTCATCACAGCAACTCGGGGTTGGACAAAAGAGCCAACCATAACTGAGTTAAAAAATATATTAGTTGATCAAGAAGATCTAGACAAACAAATGTCTAAAGTATCAATCAGGAGGATGAAAATGCTTTGTATGCTAAAAGAGGGGCAAGGCCAAATGGGAAATTTTCCCCTAATGGTAATGGTGGCAGACAAAAGACTAGACAATACTATCAAAAATGGAAGGGTGGTTGACGTGGACAGGGTCCACATCAAGGAGGAGCTCGTCAAAGACCCTAAGGAGATGAAAAGGAGAAAATGTTCCAACGCCAGAATGGTAGGTGTTATATCTATTGTAAGAAAAATCATTATGCTCGAGATTGTTGGCTCAAGCGCGAGGAAGGAAACACCGTCACCTCAGTACAAAATGAAGAAGAATAGAATATGCAAGCAAGTTATGCCCAAAAAGAGCCAATAGAGAAGAATTGGCACTGACGTGCATCGAAGACTTGATGGAGGAGCATGCACCTACTACCTTAAGTAACAAGTATATCAACTATGAAGATGATTAGATTGTTGATTCAGGCTGCTCCAATCACATGACCGAGGATCTAGAAAATTTGAAGAATTTGCTGGAGTACAAAGGTGAACGTGTTGTGGTGACAACTAATAACTCCAGGTTATCGATTACATATGTGGGAGAGGCTACGATCATCCCTCAGTTTGGATCATGCCAAGTAAAATTAGATAATGCCTTTCATGTACCTAGTATGTCAAAGAATTTATTATCGGTGTCACAATTAGCATCATTCAGAAACTATGTAGTTTTCGGGCCAAATAATGTAAAGGTGTATCGTAATCTAAAGATTACAAATAAATCGGTAATGGAGGGACGAAAGTTGGAGTCTGTCTACGTACTGCCAACACAGATAGCATATGCAGGCAAGACGATGAAAAATGAGACACTTGACTTATGACATGCACGACTTGGCCATGTGAGCTATCAGAAGCTGAAGACGATGATGAAGAAGTCTATGATGAAGGGACTTCCACAATTAGAGGTACGAGATGATGTGGTATGTGTGGGATGCCAATACAATAAGGCTCATCAAGTGTCTTACGAGGAATCCAGTTGTCGAGCAAAGGCATCACTGGAGCTAGGGCATTCAGACGTCTTGGGACCAGTAAAGCAAAGGTCACTCTTAGGTCTTAGGTATATGATTACCTTCATTGATAATTTTTCTAGATATACATGGGTGAATTTCATGAAGGAAAAATCAGAGGCACTAGCCAAGTTCAAAGAATACAAGAAGAAAGTGGAGAGTGAAGTTGGTCATCGCTTAAGGTAGCTACGTGCAGATAATAGAGGAGAATACATTTCAAAAAATTCTCCCAGTATTTGCAAAAAACTAGAATTCGGCGGCAGCTGACCTATCCATGCACACCTCAGCAAAACGGCATCACTGAAAGAAAGAATTGCCATCTTGCCGAAGTATGTAAAAGCATGCTACATGCGAAGAATGTGCCACCACACTTTTGGGCAGAATGCATGAAGACGATAGTCTATATAACAAACAGGCTTCCACAGGTGCGGATGAATTTTATCTCACCATATGAGAAGCTATGGGATGTTAAGCCTATTGTAAGTCACTTTAAAGTATTTAGATATGTATGCTACATATTCATCCTAGATAAAATGCGTAGTAAATTTGATAAGAAGGCTATACGATGTATCTTTATTGGCTATGACAATGAAAGAAAAGGTTAGAAATATTGTGATCCAACAGCTGAAAAATGCCACATATCAAGAAATGTGGTGTTTGATGAGGCATTATCGTGATTGTCATCTCAAGCAATAAGACAGCTTGATTCCAAGAAAATTGAAGAAAGGGTACAACAAAGAGATCAACAAATACAGAAAGAGAAAGAACGATTAGAAATTGAATCCACAGTTGAAGCTGAAAGAGGATCGCCGCTAAAGGAGAAAAGCCCCTGGAAGACTGGTATACGTCAGAAGACTCCAAAAGAAGAGAGGCCCAGCCAATTAAAAGAAATAGAAAACAGTAAGTCTCCTGAGCCGTAACTAAGGAAATCAACAAGGATAAGTAAGTCAAATCCTAAATACGCAAATGTTATATTGATTGAAGATGTTGGGATTAAGAAGCCAAGCAGCTATGAAGAAGCCGCTCAAAGTGAGGAATGGATAAAGGCTCTATGAATGAAGAGATACAAGCACTAATGGAGAATGAAATGTGGGAGCTAGTACTGAAGCCCAAAGATGTCAAGCCAATATCGTGCAATTGGATATACAAGATGAAAACAAAAATTGATGGTTCGATAGAAAGGTACAAAGCTCGACTTGTGGCTCAAGGATTCTCTCAAACCTATGGCTTGGACTATGAGGAAATATTTAGCCTAGTCGCAAAGATTACCACGGTACATGTCCTACTTGCTTTTGCTGCTAGCAAATCTTGGATTTTGTGGCAGATGGATGTGAATAGCCTAGTCGCAAAGATTACTATGGTACGTGTCTTTTTAGCCCTTGCTGCTAGCAAATCTTAGATTTTATGGTAAATGGATGTGAAAAATATTTTCCTACACGGAGAGCTTGATCGAGGGATTTATATGGAGCAACTTAAAGGATTTGAAATAAAAGATCACCCGCATTATGTGTATAAATTGAAAAAGGCTTTATACGGGCTGAAGCAAGCACCAAGAGCCTGGTTTGGCAAGATTGCAGAGTTCTTGGTTGAATGTCGTTATCATATAGCACCAGTTGATTCAAGTTTGTTCGTGAAAGCATGTGAAGGAAAAGTAGCTATAGTGCTTGTTTATATGGATGACTTAATTGTCACTGGAGATGATGAGCAGGAGGTTCAACAAATAAGATCAAACCTTTCTATACGTTTTTCAAATGAAAGATCTCGGTAAGTTAAACCATTTTCTTAGTCTTGAAGTTAAAAAGACTAATGAAAGGTTATTGTTGAGTCAACATAAATACACTTAAGATCTTTTGGAGAAGTTTGGGTTGCTCAATTGCAAACCTATGTCAGCACCAATTTATGTGAATGCTAAACTTTGTTCAACTGAAGGAAAAGAGCTAGAAGATCCCACAATGTACAGACAGTTAGTGGGGAGTTTGATCTACTTGACACTCACAAGGCTATATGCAGGCAAGACGATGAATGTATAGACAGTTAGTGGGGAGTTTGATCTACTTGACACTCACAAGGCTTGACATCATTTTCGTCGTCGGAGTTGTCAATTGATACTTGTCAAGGCCAAGAAAGCCCCACTTGGAAGCAGTAAGACGAATATTAAGGTATGTAAAAGACACTCTTGACTTTGAGTTATTTTACAGGAAAGGAGCTAGTTGCAAGTTAGTTGGTCACTGTGATGCCGACTATGCTGGTGACCATGACACCCGACGTTCGACTATGGGATATACATTTAATCTTGGATCGGGTACAATTTCATGGTGTAGTAAGCGACAACCTATAATATCATTATCAAGCACCGAAGCAGAATATCAAGCTGCAGCGATGGTAGCCCAAGAGAGCATATGGTTGGTCCAACTATTAAAGGATTTGCATCAACCTGTTGGTTATTCAGTAGAGCTATATTGTGATAATCTCTCAGCAATTAAACTAGCGATATGAAGAAGTACCGAGATCTTCACTAGAGCTATTATTTGCATCAACATGTTATTATTCGAGAAAAAATTTTATGTGATGAGATTGATATGAAGAACATGGAACAAATGATCAAATCACTGATATATTTATGAAGTGACTAAATGAAACAAAGATCGAGGAATTTCGAAGAAGACTCGGGATGAGTGTAAAAGCAGCAATCAAAGAAAGTGCTAATTAAGGGGGAGTGTTAAAGAAAATAATTAACACTTTCTCTTACTTTCTAGAATTGTCTAAGTGTAACGATCTGCGAGTCTTCCATAAAAATAATGGAAGAATCTAGAACCAAGAAGAAAAAAAACTAGAGTCTTGGAGGGATTTTCGGAAGACTCTAGAACATTGCGAATAAAGCTTGAAGCTCCTGGAAGACTTTAGAATATTGTGGGAAAATCTTGAGAAGAGTTGGAAGAATCTAGAACCATGTAGAAAGTCTTAGAACACTCTAGGTATGCAGAATATTCTAAAGAGAAGGACTAATATGTAATTATTGTGAAACTTATAGAATAAATATTATTTATACTTAAGTCCTTAGAGAGTAGTATAAATCTCCAAGCATAATAAAAGTAAAAGTTTATTTATTTAGCTTTGCCCTCATTTATAAAACACTATTACTCACTCATACTCAACATTATTGAATACAACTTTAAGCCAAATAACAGTCTTAAGGAAGCTATGATTTACGTGTCTAAATATATACTTTTGTAAAGATTAAAATCTTATTATTATTTTCTACTTTGTTTGATGGAAGAAGATTATAACAAGTAAGAATGAGAAGTATGAATAAAAGGGCTACCTTAATGAAGATATTTTTCAAACTTAATATTATGATTGTTGACGATAATATGAATAAGAATCCAACTTCATTTAGGACTACCTCGACGAGGATCTTTTCAAACTTAATGCAATAATAGCTGACAGTAAGAATTTGGCTTCTTTTTACTATTTAGAGTCAAATAATTTATGGCATGCATGAATATTTAGAACATGTCAACTACAAAAGTTTTTCAAACTCGATATAATTATTTATAATTGTAAACTTGTGTTAATTCAAATAATGCATGTTACATACAACTAGATTACTTGTTTCATCTAAGCAAGTATTGCTCAATAATTGAGAAAAACTTGACAAGTGGGGAGACAAATCCAAAAATTCTACTAGAATCAATCTGATAAGAAATTTTAGATTGAGATTGAACTGATAATTAATAGAAAAGTAGCACCAAATGATATATTAAGTACTATTTGGGTCCTTTTAATAGAAATTTGTAATTTAATCATACATTATCTACCTTTTTATACGTATGATATAGCTTTTGTAATTTGTGTGGATTCAAATCAATTGATCAAGATTCCTCAAATCTTCAATTAGGCACTTAAATTCTCTTGTCTATTAACTAGTTCAAGTTGTTTGAAATTTTACCAAGGATCCACTTAATTACTTTTTTTCTTTATATAAGTAAATCCTCTAAATTTCGTTTGTCATATTGTGCTTTAATTTCTAGGAAGTTAATTTGACTAATTTTTAAAGTTAAATTAGATTACATTAATTCGATATTCTGACATAAAATTTAGATATCCAAAAACTATACGAAAAATATTATAACTTTATCAACAATATGATAAAAAAATATGTTTTAAAATATTAGCCAAAATTTATAATATTTGTTTCTCAAAGAAAATTATGATAATTAAAAAGAAATAGGGGAAGCATTAAAAAAATCTCTATTTGTTAGGAAATCTTGGGAGATTACTATGTTGGATCAAATATATCTTATTTTTACATAATGTTATTTTGATTGGTACATTTGATGCCTATCTTTAGCCGCAAAGTAAAAAATTATTGTTAATCAATTTGCCTGTATACTAGTACGACATAACATAATAGAGCTATAGTTTTGTTGAAGACAGTTGGAACAAATATTATATTGGTTGTCAACATCATATATTATAACTGGTTCATTTTGTGGATCAAATCAGAAAAGTGACATGTTGTATAGAAAAACTTGAAACCATATCCACCACAACATAAGTTAATTACCTTGGAGTTTCCTAGTTTACCCTTTTGAAATCTCCTATGAGCTACTATTAATATTCTGTTTGTTTATCTTTAACTGTTCAGTATACAAAAAATAATATTATTTATCTAATTTGAAAAGAAAATTTTATATAAATAATTTACTCTTAAAATTTAATGTGGTCAAATAATTATATTTTATATAATTATACGGCATAACCTCGACACCAAACCAAAAAATCAAATTAGTTTGGTTTGATCTGATTTTTTGATTTTTCGGTGTTTATACCCATTCCAATAAAAAATTAAAAAAAGTTATTTTTTTTGCCCCTTTACCCCACCTCGACACCGGACCAAAAAATTAAATTAGTTTGGTTTGGTTCGATTTATTGATTTTCTGATATTTATGCCCGCTCCAATAAAAAATAAAAAAAATTAATTCACCCCCCATCCCACCCCGACACCGAACCAAAAAATTAAATTAGTTTGGTTTGGTTCAATTTTTTTATTTTTCAATATTTATGTCCATCCAATTAAAAAAAACTAATTTTTTTTGTCTCCCCACCCCATCCCAACTCCGAGCCGAAAAATCAAATTAGTTTGGTTTAGTTCAATTTTTTTATTTTTCGGTATTTATACCCGCCTCAATAAAAAATTTAAAAAAATTAATTTTTTTTTGCCCATCCCCCACCCCACCCTGATACTGAACTGAAAAATCAAATTAGTTTGGTTTGATTCAATTTTTTGGTATTTATGATCGCGTTAATAAAAAAAAATCGTTAATTTATTTTTGCCACCCATAATTTGTTTTGGACTTAAATGGGTACCCATGTTTTACTTATTTTGTTCAGATTTACCCATATTTATATGGGCTTTACAAGTTAGCTAAAATTCATATTTACCCACTTAAAAAATTAATAGTTCAACATATTTAATATGAATTAAATAAGTTGATTTCATTAATATGGGCTGAAATTGTTATACTCCAAAGTGCACATCTAAAAAAGAATTATAAGATTGATCCCATAAAATAAACGGAGGGATTATATCCAGAGATAAATAACTGATTGCAATAAAACAAATTAATGTGCTTAGGCTGAGATATGGCCAATTCAGATAGATCCTCCAATTCTCCACTTATGTGTAATTTAATAATTATATATGTCTGTTTCACTAACTTATTTCCCAACCATAATAGATTAAGTGATAAATTTGTGCAAAAGACACATTACATTCATCTGTTATTGTAAATGTAATACTCTCAAGTACCCTAGCTTAAGATCAGATCACGGTGAAACATTTCAAGCTATTTTAACTAAAATCGAGTCAGGAAAATTAAAAGGGATTTAAAAATAAGTATAAAAATAATTTTGGTGAAATTTTTTATCAAGAGATTAAAAAGATAATTTTTCGTGCAAAAATTACTTAATTAAAAGAGTACGCCGACCAGTCTGTATCGCGAATCTGGCCAACTTTGGTTAAAAAATCATCACTGAAAATTTTAAAAAAAAAAAAAAAAAAGGAACTGAGGCGTTGCAAGTCCACATCTTGGACTTGTTTCATGACAGGTTGAATTTTTTGCCCAATCTCAATTTTAATGAGGGGCATTCTGATCCTTTCTTCACCACTCCTACACCTGACTCATATCATTTTGAGGTTGAATTCGACCCCATATCATTTCTAAATGTTATTTTTCTATCATTAACACGCTAAGAATTTGAAAACAATGAATTAGGAGAAAAGAAGAGACTTGGGTTCAAGAGGACCAAGTCAAATCATCTACTTTTGAGTGTTACATCTCCACTCAAGGTATATAAGGCTAACTAAGATGTTGGATTAAGTTCGTTCACATAACCTACTTCGTAGTTTGGTTGACTTGAGGTCAAGCTAAATTTTGAAGTCTTCAACCAACGAATTCTTGAAAATCATCTTGAATTCTAGTAAATCCTTGCATATTATTGTACAATTATATTTGATGTGTTTATGAGTTAAGTACTTAAAGTAACTGTTTGTGCACTCCTCCACATGAACTCTAATTGAATGTTGTATACAAATTGGTAACGCTTCATAATGATTGAATTGGAGAGCATGAATTGTGAATGTTCTGAATGAGAATGAGATGAACGTGAATGTAGTCCGAGCAGACTTTCAAGGCCCCTCTATTTTTTTTTCTAAATTGAACAAGAGTATTTGAGTATAAACTAATGTCAAAACAAATACATACACACACATACATTAAAAGATGGGAATGAGTTGAAAGCATGATTGATTGAATTAGTTGATTGCGAGATGATTGTTGAATTGATAAGAGTCCAATGAGACTAATTGAATTGATTGATTTGGAGTTTTATGAGCATATTGAGTCTTGGGATGAGTATCAACCACCGAATTAGGCAAAAGTAGATAACAAACAAACCCAATAAATTACATAGTCTACGTAGGAGAGGATTGAACTGTTAAAGTCGGTTGTTTTCTTATTGTCCCAATAAAATGATTCAATTTGATAGTGAATCCAATTATACTGATTCGGTCCTTACTTTGGCAATGTATTGAATGAATATGACAATGGTATCGCTCCGTTGCATATCACTGACTCATATGTAATGGTTATCGATTGGAGAAACTCCCAATTAGGACATGATAGTACTCGAAATGATTGGACTGAGTTGCTTATTGTTGAGCTTTTCTAAATATAGTTGTACTTTTGAAACTTATGTTTGTTTCATTGAGTTGAGGTATCACTGTGAGTCGAGTTACCTAAGTTGAGCATATCTTGAGATTTATTGTATTCCATCTATTTTACATATCATACATTTCATGTGTTGATGCATTTGATGTTGCATTATTTTATGATGTAAATACATGTGCTAGAGATCATCAGCAGGCTCTCCGTTGACAATCTATTTTATCCCAAATATTATGGTGAGTCCGGATCCATTATATTTTCTTCTTGAAATTTAGCACTTTTATTTCATTGAGATAGCTATGAACTTGTCACTGGCACCATCTAGAGGTTTAGAGATAAAAGGCTTTGCAAACAATGATGGATTGATTTGATGTTTGTTTTCTTCAAACTTTATTTCTCATGATATTGGTTGATTAGGATTTGTCGGCGAAATACCCTTATTTCACTGAATTATGGATTGAATAGCCCACTAAGAAGTCTTTTATATATATATATATATATATATATATATATATATTTAAATCGAGTCTTCTGTTATTGATTGATTGAATGAGTGATTGAGCCAAGTGATTTACTTGGGGAGCAAAAATGATTTTTACGAAAGTCAAATCTAGGGTACCCTCTCGGAGTGTTATAGTAAACGACTAGTTCCGCCATGTGAAACACCCTTATCATTTTTATCTCTCTTTTTTTTTAATATAATTATTTGATATCGATTGTCTGGTGATTCAAAATCCAAATTCATTTTGCATAAGTTCCGTGAAAGAGAAAATGAGTGCTCCTTATCATGGGTTTTTCCTATGAAAAGGTTCACATCAATTCTTTAATGGATGAGTGGTCTCTTTATATGGCTTGGACTATCTAGTTTGAGCTCACTTTTTGAGTCGATCCATTTTAATTTGTTTGTCTTATTTTCCCTTTTAACATATTTAAAAAGAATTCCGTGCTCTTTTTTCTTACAACTTTTTAATTATTTTCATCGATCTTCGCATGTGAGATGCTCACCCCACCAAATTAAAAGACATTTTTGAACAATATTCTACATATTTTTGGTTTAAGGCCATAAAATTCATAAACATTCTTTGTTTTGTTGAACTATATATCAAATTAAAATCAGACACATAAATTAAGAACTATCATAAAATGAATGTCCAAATAAATATTTCTTTTGTGCACATAATATATTTTGTGGCAACATAAATGAAGTTACACTCCTTTCAACTTGTGTTGTAACTTAATCATCCACGTAACATACATAGTATTCAAAATATATACATGGCAATATAAATACCCCCCTCCTTCCCCTCTTTTCTTGGAACAAACTATAGAGAGAAAAGAAGATCGAGTGAATAAGAAATACTTCAGTATCTTCTCTTTTATATTTTTTCTTTATTTTAATATATTCTCGTCATTTCATAACAAGAATTAAATAAAGTAATTTTTTTAGTGACTCCAAATGAAACAATGTTGACACTTCAATAAAAAACGCTTGGATTCAATTAAAAAGACATTAGCGCGCAGAAAACATTTTTTTAAAAAAAATACATAGTTGACTTAGTTAACAATAATAGAAGTAAGACATTAGTGTGAATAATAGTGCCGCAACTATCATGTGCACATGGGGTTGGTCGGTAGAACCAAAGTAGAAAACAGAAATTAGCGAAGTGTAAAATTTTGTATCTAAATAATAAAAGCTTATGTTAATTTTATTTAGCTGTAAATTTATTATAAATTTAATTAGTTTGAAAATTTTAGCAACAGATTAACTTGAAATTGTCTATAAATTTCGCAGCTACTTTTTTTTTTTAAAAAAAAAAAGTTGATGTGCCGCTTTACTGCATTAGTTGATATAGGAAATGATTGAAATATAATGATAATAGGTGCAACTTTATGAATGTGATCCTCTTCCCAGTGGGTGAAATAGTTGGGACTCTTTTTCACTAAATATATAATAAATTAAAGTCTTCAATAATTTATTAGTTAATGTTCTTTCAATTTTGGTGGGGTTGGGAAGAAAGATTTCTTATTCTTTATTGATAAACCACCAACATAATATATGTTTTAGTGTCTATATATGTAGATATATATTCCTCAGTTCCTGTCTTTTTCATGCACATTTGAGGGTTATCTTTGTGAGATAGAGATTAGAGATTGTCTTATCTCCAAAAATTGCAATATTGATTGTCCTTCATATTTTATGAATATTGTGATGAAGTACACATATTAATTATCAATTTAAGAGGCTTATAAAGTTTAAAGTGAACAAATAAAGGAAATAAAAAATATAAAATATAAATAAAGTTTATAAAATAATTTCATAGACTTAATAATTCAGCTTGCTATTAATATTATCCGTTTTGGATCTAGGTCCGCACGACTTTAAAACGTGTCACTAGTAGGTAAAGTCTGTTTACTTATATACTTACCTTCTCTCCTATGTTCTGTCAATTCTTACACTAACTTCCTCTTTTCCTTGAGGTATCTACAATTTTATTTTTTATTTTTAAATGAATTATCTATTGATGAGTTTAGTAATTACACATCAAAATTCATCGTAAATTATATTTAATTAGTGATAGATTATCAAAAAATTATGTTTGTTATAAGTAATTCAGGATGGTTTAATGACGAAGCTCTTAGCTAATTTTAGTTTTTTTAAAAAAAAATATTATTATAATGGAAGGATAACCAAAGTACTAATTAGTTGTTAGGGGATGCTTTTCTAGTTTCTTGAATTTGCCCCTAAAATTGTGGCATTTATTATGAATCATTTAGAGTGTGTTCCTTTGATTTAGCTATTTAAATCTTCACGTTCTTTCTTGTGTTCTCTCTCTCCAGCGAGCGAGATATTTAATAATAATTGTGTATTTTATAAAGTTACGATATAATTTTAAACTTAGTCTCTAATTTACCTTTATTATTAATAGTAGTGTATTTGTTATATTTAAAAGGTAAACTGGTAAAATTAACCATATCGTTTATATCTTCTTAATTGTTGTGTTAAATCAATAGTGGACAACTTATTACTAGACGAAGAGAGTATTTATTTATATAATTTATATAACAATTATAGAAAAGGTAGTTGATATGAAAAGGATGCCACTTCGAGAAATAATACAGTAATAGCAACTCTTTTAATGCTTTAAACAAATAACTTTGTGGAGTATTCAAATTTAAAAAGAAAATCCTCCTAGTATTTGAAGGCTGTTTTATTATCTTTTCAATTAATTTAATCTTACCTTCTTAAGATAGGACCCTAGATTTTAAAAAGGTATTGATTTATAAATATATGCATTTACTTAATAATTGAAGGGGCGTAGGGAGAACTGTGAGTTAGACTCACCAACTTCACTTATCTCTATGGGACATAAAGTCTCGCTTCAAACAGATTCAGATCACTTATAATACACGGACTCTATGAAGGAAGGGGTTGGATTAGGAACTTTTTTGTGATAGTAATTGCGAATAAGCAAGTAGGGAACAACAACTAAAAAAATAGCGAAACTGGCTACAATTTCTCCATATTGAAAATTATTTCAATAAAGCTTCGAAATAAATCTCATAATTAAAGTTTTTATTTTTATTTATCATGTTATACACTGTCCCATCATTTATAGATTAAAAAATTTCAATTATTCCTACCTTAGAGAAAAACAAAAACGGGAATGGTAGGGTTTGAATCCCACTACAAAAACAAAATATTTAATCCATACTTTATTCCCTTTCAAAAAATAAAAAGACAACACTTTATTCCTAAATTATTAACCCATCTAAAATTATTCCAACTGTTTTTTTCCTTTTCAAAGTAATATTGATAGCGGGCCCCCTTTAATTTGTTGCAAATTAGTATATGATTATAACATTCAAAATCAAGTGTTTAAAATTACCCTAAGGTAGAATCTTAGGTTCAAAAGAAACAATTGAGACTTTAATATAAAGTAGGGGTGGGAAAATTAAATTCAACCCGTCTAACTCGTTGAAGTTTGGATGGTTTAATAATCTGCTTATTTATTAGCTTAATTCATCTCAATCCAATCCATTTAAAATTGGGTTGATATGCAACCCGAATTGACTCTCGAGAAATCTTGTCAAAATATTTTTAATATTTTTTTAATCTAATATATTTTATATAACCAGAATAAAGAAAAATATAATTTAATTAAGTATTAAAACTAAAAAATAAATATATGTAAAAATTGGTTGGATTGGATCTTGACCC